>JAPQNM010000016.1:4080922-4083422 GCA_029783475.1 Metacarcinus magister
ATAGATAGATAGATAGAGTAGATAGAGAGAGAGAGAGAGAGAGAGAGAGAGAGAGAGGAGAGAGGAGATGAGAGAGAGAGGAGAGAGAGAGAGAGAGAGAAAAAAAATACCCTACGCATCTGCAGGAAATCCAACACACACACACACACACACACACACACACACACACACACACACACACACACACACACACACACACACACACACACGTAACAGGTCAGTTCCCTATGACTCCCCTAAGATGGCGCCTCAACCTTCACCCTTTAATCTAATATCCCGGGATGGGCACACTTGAGGAGGAGGAGGAGGAGGAGGAGGAGGAGGAGGAGGAGGAGGAGGAGGAGGAGGAGGAGGAGGAGGAGGAGGAGGAGGAGGAGGAAGTGGAGGAGGAGGAAGAGGAGAAGGAGGAGGAGGAGGAGGAGGTAGGTGCATGTGGAGGTTCTCACTGGGCAGTAGGACACCACGCCCTTCTGGCCTATGAGCAACTCTTGTCCAGTTAGTCCAGTGTCCTTGAGAACTTGTCCGGGGGCGGAGGAGGAGGAGGATAGGATGGCAGAGGAGGAGGAGGAGGAGGAGAAGGAGGAAGAGGAGGAGGAGGAGAAAGAGGAGGAGGAGGAGGAGGAGGAGGAGGGAGGAGGAGGAGGAGGAGGAGGAGGAGGAGCAAGCGCTTGTCTGCTTTCTTGCATACATGCCTCTTTGTCCTTGTCTGTCTGCTCGCTTCTCCAGCAGCCTTTCTCTCTCTCTCTCTCTCTCTCTCTCTCTCTCTCTCTCTCTCTCTCTCTCTCTCTCTCTCTCTCTCTCTCTCTCTTTCTGCATTATCTCCTCTTCTTCTTCTCTCTCTATATTCTTCTCCCTCCTCTCTGTTCACTTTACCTGTCTTGTGAGTTGTTTTTCCTCTTCTTCTTCTTCTTCTTCTTTGTTCAGTACCTCCTCCACCTGCTTCTTTTTTTTCTGTTTGGCAACTACAATTTCGTCTTTGTCTTGGGTTGCCTGTCTTCTCTTCTGTCTGTCTGTCTATTTGTCTGTCTGTCTGTCTGTTTGTGTGTATATATGTATGCTTGTCTGTCTATCTGTATAATTAATTGTCCCACTTTTTGTCTGTATGTCTGTCTATCTTTAGGTTTGTTTCTTTGTCTATCTGTTTTTTCTCTATCTCTAAGGCTTTGTTTTACATCACTACGCCTCTGACCTTCTGCTACACGTCTACTGACCTATACTGATTACTTTCCTTCTTTACCTACTACCTGTTCTACCTGTCTGTCCGCCTGCTTGCTTGCCTGCCTACCTACCTGCCTGTCCGCCTGCCTGCCTGCCTGCTGCCTGCCTGCCTGCCTGCCTCCCTCCCTCCCTCTCTGCCTGCCTGCCTCTACTCCTTCCTCGCCTGCTAACCTTCTCTTTTCTCTTTTATGCTCTATTTTTTAAACCTCACTTTCTTACCTATTTTTAACCCTCTTATTACGAACATTTCTCCACTTTTATAACCTCAGATTTACCTGTAATTAATCGTTTATCTTACCTGTTTTTTTTTGTGTGTGTTATTAATGTTGGTCAGGTAGTGTACCAGGTAATTTGAAGATACCTGTCTCTTCAACTCGCTCGTTTCCTTGAATTCCATGTCTACCTGGGTGTGTGTGTGTGTTTTCCCCCTTCATATCCGTGTTTCCTTGTTTGATGGTGTTTTCAATGTATATGTTTTTTTAGGGTCATTGTATAATTTTCCTGTCATCTCCTTCATTTATCACCTTCCTCTTCTCTCCTGACCTTTTTTGGGGGAGAAAGGGAGGGAATGAGGCGTCTCACTTCCGTCTCCCCAGCGTGGAGGAATGTCTCTCTCTCTCTCTCTCTCTCTCTCTCTCTCTCTCTCTCTCTCTCTCTCTCTCTCTCTCTCTCTCTCTCTCTCTCTCTCTCTCTCTCTCTCTCTTCAGTGGAGGTGATTGTGCTTAGTTTCTCTCTCTTCTTTATGTTTTTTTTATTCTTTTTCATTTTGTTTTTTCAAATTTTCTTGGGCAATTTTCTTTTATTTGCTTATGGTTTTCTAGTGATTTGCTGTTTTTTTTTGGGTTGCCTTTCTATCAGTGGTTCAATTGTGTCTTGTGTTATTTTATGTCTATTTCTTTTTGTCTGTTTGTCTGTCTATCTGTTCTGTTTAATTTATCCGTCTGTCTATTTATCTTTTCATCTATTTATCTATCTATCTATCTATCTATCTATCTATCTATCTATCTATCTATCTATCTATCTATCTATCTATCTATCTATTACCTTATCTATCTAAATATCTCAATCTATATATCTGTCTATTGATTTGTCGTCGGCTTGTTTAATCTATACAAGCAATGTTTTTTTTCATTGGGTTTATTATTTTTCTTGTGTAATTTATTATGTTTTCCTCCTCCTCCTCCTCCTCCTCCTCCTCCTCCTCCTCCTCCTCCTCCTCCTCCTCCTCCTCCTCCTTTTCCTCAAGGCTGCCAGGCTCGTGATGGACATACAATGAACAGTT
>JAPQNM010000016.1:4088422-4093422 GCA_029783475.1 Metacarcinus magister
GACTGACATGCCCTATCCTGATTAAGAGTTGCTCACCTTCTGATCGACACCAACTGACTTTCTGACTTTTACTTCCTGACCGAGTGGCTGAAGGTGGCTGACTATCCGTGGCTGATGCTCTCAATGGAAAAAAAAAACCACATAATAATCGATTGACGAAACTCACTGTTACTGTCGACTGACCTAATAGTTGTACATTTGACTTATCTGTTAATTTTCTAGCTGATTACACAACTAACTGATTGACTGAGTTATTCATTTGGTGATTGAATGTTTGATTTTTAACTGACTGACTGACTGACTGACTGATTAATTTACTTAGTGACTTATGTGTTAACTTTTTGACTGACTTTACGATTGACTGACTGACTGACTGATTAATTTACATGGTGACTTATTAATTGGCTAGATGATTGACTGACTAACTGACTAATTTATTTGGTGATTAATCTGTTTACTTCTTAACTAAGTACATACTTGACTGACTGATTAACTTAGTGATTGATATGTTTGATTGTTGCCTAACTGACTGATTGACCGACTGAATAAGTGAATGTGAGAGTAACTGCATGACTAACTGACTAAATGAATGACGAATTATAATCATCAACTCAAAATCATAATAATTTTTATGGAATTACTTTTACTGATTGACTGACTGACTGACCTGAATACTGACTGACTGACTGACTGATTGACTGACTGTTGGACTAATTATGGTTGCAGACAACTCAGCCATACCGGACCTTGGCGTAACCTAACCTGACCTTCCTTTAGGACAAACCTTTACCCCCCAAACCTCTCCTCCCTCCGTCCCCTTCCCTATCCCTCCTTCCCTCCCTAACCATCTCCCTCCTCCTCTTTCAGTCTTCCTCCAATAACCAGTTTTTTCTTTCTCCCTTACCTTGTACCCCTCTCTTCTTCTCTTTTTCCCCCTTCCACCGCCTCCTTCTCCTCCTCCTCCACTTACTTGCCCTTCATCCTATAGAAGTGTTTGGCAATGACCTCTTGCCACTCTCCTGCACCAGACAGGGTCACCTTCTGTGGTTAAGTGAAGGACATCAAAGGTTTCTCATCTCCTGGAAAAACTTGTATTATTATCAGTAGTAGTATTAGTGATAGTAGTAGTAGTAGTAGTAGTGATAGTAGTAGTAGTAGTAGTAGTAGTAGTAGTAGTAGTAGTAGTAGTAGTAGTAGTAGTAGTAGTAGTAGTAGTAGTAGTAATAGTAGTAATAGTTATTGTTGTAGTAGTAATGGTAGTAGTTATAGTTGTAGTAGTAGTTGTAGTAGTAGAGTCAAATTTAGACCGGACATTCTCACTTGCTTTCTATCCGGTCCTCGATGAATCAAGGTTGAGACAAAAAGGTACCCAACCTTTTTATACGAAAATTTCTTCAACAAAATCTCCACACTTCTACATAATCTATTCATCTCATTCCTTTATTCATAGTAAATAACCTTCGCTACTTTCACCACTACTAATAAATTGAGACAAAACCTATTATTACTTTACTGATTGGATCTGAATGCCAAATTGAAATCAAGAAAAATGTAGAAAAAAGGGAAAATTAGGATGCGGTGTAGAAGATGAAGGAAAATGTACAAAGAGCTCTGTGTAATAAGGAATCCAAGGAAAATAATGAAGAAAATAATCAGAAACGAATAATTGAATAGAAATAGTATGTAAAAAGGGAAAGAGAAGAAAATATGGTACAGAGAGAGAGAGAGAGAGAGAGAGAGAGAGAGAGAGAGAGAGAGAGAGAGAGAGAGAGAGAGAGAGAGAGAGAGAGAGATTAGTCAACAACCACACCACGTTCCCCGTAGTCTCCCCTCGTAGATAGAAAACGGACGTGCCTCTCCGTTGTTCCCGTTTCCTGACGGAGAAAACGCAACTTGGGCCCCAGGCAACGACGAGGCGGACTGGCATGTGTGTGTGTGTGTGTGTGTGTGTGTGTGTGTGTGTGTGTGTGTGTGTGTGTGTGTAGATAGGTGGGTATAAGGTTCATATAAGTGGATAGGTGTAGTGGATGATTGTTGCAGGGTGAGGCACAAACTCAATGAAAGGTGGAACTGTTATATAAGTATTAGTAAAACATGTGCGTTGTTGCAGCATAGCATTGATCGTATGTCTTTTGTTTTTAATATTCGTTTTATACGTGTGTTTTTCCATATGTACGTACCTATGTGTGTGTGTGTGTGCTTATGAGAGAGAGAGAGAGAGAGAGAGAGAGAGAGAGAGAGAGAGAGAGAGAGAGAGAGAGAGAGAGAGAGAGAGAGAGAGAGAGAGAGAGAGAGAGAGAGAGATCGCCAAAGAACAGTGTCAGATTATATGAGAAAGCTAAAGAAATCAAGAAGGAAGAGAGAACAAATGTTGGCTCGGACACGTGTATGTTGATAAAGCAAAACAAAACATTCCATCAACTCTCTTATCTATTTTGTTTATTTTCTTTATTCAACTCGACGTGAAAGCCATTTATATACACAAAATAAATAAATAAATAAGTAAAAAAAAAGCCACTATACTGACATTTAAAATTATTACACCCAGTGATGTTTTCCAATAGTTTTTTTTCTCTTTTTGTTTCCGTTTTGGTTAAATTCAGAAAGTATACTTGTCAAAAAGAGTGAAAATATGTTGTTGTTTAGTCCCGTCCCGCCTCTGCCCCGCCCCTGCCCCGCCCTTACCCCGCCCCTCAAGCCCCGTCCCTCATGCCCTGTGCCCCGCCTTCCCTCTTCTCACCTTCCCCCTCTCGCTCCACTTTTCTTTTCTCAACATACCTCCAAACCCCACGGAGGGGAGAACAAGAATGGGGGAGAGAGAGAAAGGTGAGATTTATGAAATTTATGACGGAAAAAAATCGATCACCTTGATATTTTGGAAATTAATATGTAAAATTCAGTTGATAAATATAATAATAATGATGATAACAATAATAATAACAATAATGATAAAGATCATGATAATAATAATAATAATAATAATGATAGTAACAATAATAATAATAATGATTATGATAATGATGACTTGTTTTTTATATTTATTTCTAAATCAATTAACGTTCATAATAAACAATAACACATTACTTTTTCATAACTTTATTTCGTTTTGACAAGAGAGAAAAAAATAATAAATGATGATAAGGATGATGATGATGATAATGATGAAAATTAATTGACCAGAATACCTTTGTATCCTATCTTATTTTCTTTCACTTATATCCTTCAGACGTTTATTAAAGACGTAAACGCACTTTGGAAGGAGGTAGTGTGGTGGGGGGGGGGAAGAAGGGGCAAAAGGAGAAAGAGAGAGCGCAACGTCCTGACCAAAAGGGGGGAAGGGGAAGGGGGGAGAAGGAGGAAGAGGGGTGCAAGAGAAAGTTTACCTTAGGCTAGATTGCTAATGTTCTCTCCCTCTTTCCCTCCTAACCCACTCACCTTCCTCCCTCCTCCCCTCCCTCTCCCTCTCTTCATCTCTCCATCACTCCTCTCTCCTCACTCCCTCCCTTTGCTTGCCTTTCTCATCTCACTCTCACTCTCTTTCAGGTCACTCCTCGTCCTTGTATTTCCTGTATTAATTCATCTTATTATTTACTTATTAATTTATTTTAGCTTTTACTTTACATGTTGTTTACCTCTATTCATCATCACGTTGTTAGTGGTATCGTGTTACCTGCAAGACACAGGTAATGGTTGCTATGTGATGCTTCTAAAGGTGTGTGTATTTAATGATGTGTTTGGTGGACAGTTCCCACCTTTAAATCTTGATCTTGATTTAAACGCAGGAGGTTTTCAATGGTTAAGTGGAGGTGAAGGTGGAAGTGGATTTGGAGATGGATGTGGATGTGGAAGTAGAAGATCGTCAGCTTGGGAAGGTATACAGTGTTTTATTTAGATAAGTTTCGTGTTGAATTATTGATGCAACTGTTGATTTTTCCCTCTTTAGTACTCTCTCTCTCTCTCTCTCTCTCTCTCTCTCTCTCTCTCTCTCTCTCTCTCTCTCTCTCTCTCTCTCTCTCTCTCTCTCTCTCTCTCTCTCTCTCTCTCTCTTGTTTTTAGACTTATCTCATTTGTGTTTTCGTTTTTTTTTGTGCTTTCATTCAATTTTTTCAATAATTTTCATATATTTCCATCGTTCATTTTTTCTGTCCTCCCTTTTGTTTTTCTCTTCTTTTCCTTTCCTGTGTTTTGATTTCATTTAATTTACTCTTACTTTATTTATTTTCTTGTTTTTCTCTCTTCCTTCTTTCCTTTCACTTACTTTCCTTTCCTTTCCTTTCCTTTCCTTTTCCTTCTTTTTTCTTCTCCTTTCCCCTCTTTATATTCTGACATGGATTGAAAACTGAAAACTCAACTTAAAACTATAATAATTTTTCTTGTATTCTTTTTTTCCCCCTTCATCCATTTTCTTTCTTATTTCGATTATCAGATGTACCTTCTACTTCCCTATTTCTCATTTTTTTCAATCTTCATTAATCTGAATCTGAGTACGAGAGAGAGAAGAAAACTCATTATGTAATTCAGTAAAAAAAATTCCTCATACATATTTTTTACGTTATGAACCGATTTTGACGTTGCAGGTGAGTTTGTGACGTCATTTTAAGGAAGTTCAATGGGACAGGTGTTCAAGGGAAAGCAAGATGGCGGAGGAGGGTGATTCGTGGGTAAAACAGGTGATGGGTAGGTGGGTGGTGGGTCGGGGGGATGAGGGAGAGAGAGAAAGAAGAGGAAGAAGGTTAGAATTAGTATGCTAGGTGAGTGACCATGGTCCTCCTCTTAGCTTTCTCCAACTCTCTCTCTCTCTCTCTCTCTCTCTCTCTCTCTCTCTCTCTCTCTCTCTCTCTCTCTCAACAAATCCTTTTTTCCCTCTTCATTTAACTATTTACTACTATTTTTCCATTTTTTCATATGTCTATCTGTCTATCAATCTATTAATTTGTATTGTCATCCTCTCTTATGTCTTTCAACTGGTCTTTGTGTGTGTGTGTGTGTGTGTGTGTGTG
>JAPQNM010000016.1:4095922-4135922 GCA_029783475.1 Metacarcinus magister
GGCAGGAATTTAGCTGTCGAAAGCTCCCGTTCTCCTCCTCCTCCTCCTCTTCCCCCTCCTCCTCCCGAACAGTCTGTGGGTAACTTTCTCTCTGATACAACTAAGAGGAGGGGAAGGAGGAAGAGGAGGAGAAGGAGGAGTTGTTAAAAAAACAGAATGCGCTGGAGGTTTAAAATCACGTAGAATATTCTACTTTAAAGGCAGAGAGGAGACTAAGGCAAAAAAGAAAGAGGAGATGGAAGAGGAAGAAGAAAATATAAAAAGCTGATGGATGAGAAGGATAAGGAAAAAGAGGAGTAGAGGGAAGATCAAAAGGAATAACTGGAGGAGGAGGAGGAGGAGGAATACAAGGGAACACAGACAGCAACAGACTCTAGGGTTCCTGCGAAGGCTGTTTGATATTTACCTACTCTACACTAACTACTTGAATTAGAGAACGGAGAAAGGAGGAGGAGGAGGAGAAGGAGGAGGAGGAGGGAAAGTTTAGCTTGAGGGAGTGTGTCGAGGTGGGTATGAGTGGGCGAGGAAGAGCGATGGGAGGTGTGAGAGGTGGTGATGGTGGTGGTGGTGGTGTTGGGGGTGGGGGTGGAGACAGGTGGAATGAATACAGTACCTTTTTTACGCCTATTCACCTTCTATCAAGCGGGGATGAATAGGATGAGGAGGAGGAAGAGCAGGAGGGAAGTAGAACGAAGTATCAAAAGAATTTCATTAGAGATAGAAAGAGCGAAAGAAAGCTTCATTCATTTCATTTCATTAACCTTCATTGTAATTTTTTTCATCTTACCCATTTATTTTTCTTTCATAACCTGTTCACTATACCGATACTATTCTTGTTTTACCTTTTGACTGTACAACTACTAACTACTCTAAGAAAATAACGTACTGTACATTGTCTTAACCTTTATATATCTACATTATTTGATCACAAAATCACCGTTTCATACATAAAGGTGAAACAAACCCATAAAAAAACAATAGTGGAACGTGTGGCAAATCGACTCACAGCAGAGACGCAAAGTTCAGCATCCCTGGTTTGATACCCGCTGGTAATTTAGTCCTTATGAGGCGTCGTTCCCCAGGGCAGTGTTTGGGGTACATAGCATCGACACCTCCGGGTATGAGTGAGAGGTGCCTGTACCTTGTAGAGGGCCAGGGCTAGGCAGGGTTGAAGGGGGTATACTTTCTCTCTTAAATATTCATTACTTTGTGGTAAGATGTGAGTTTTAGCCATTTTAGTGTTGGATTTGTTCCTCCCTGTGGAAAGTTTTCTTTCTTTTCTCCTTTTAATTGTTTGTTTGTTTCCCTAGAAATTAAATGAATGTCTTGTCTGATTCTTCCATGGACTTTTTTTTTTTTTGTAAGTACCACGCATATAATGCAAATGTCAAATGTTACTGTAGAGTAGAAATCGAAAATTACTAGTACATTTCCTACAAGCGTGACCTTCCAATCTAAACCCCTTTCTAAACGGCTTTTTATTCTCTTGGCCTAGAGTAGCTTTCTTCTCACTCACGATGAAGAAGACAACAACAATAACAATAAAAAGTACAAATTGAAGTCTCAACAGCCTTGAGTATGTAGCAGTGACCCTGAAGAAAACTAAGAAAACGAAACATCTCTATTTTTTAAGAGAAAGCGTTGTAGTAAAGGGATAACTTGAATAGAACTTTCTCCATGGTAGGCCACGCTCGTTAGGGTGAAACTCTAGACTGATTACGTTCTGGGAATGTTACTGTGGGAGGGAAAGGAGGGGAAATCGTGACTTTTGATGGAAATATTACCTGGAGGAGGGAGAGAGTGGGTGAAGGCCCGTGACTCTTCCAGACGTTATGAGTAACATCTATAATTATTGAAGGGAAAATTATGTAGCATTTGCAGACCACACGCGATACTTGCCTGTAAAGCCGTGATATTAGTGTTTGATTACTAATGGTGGATACCTGCATCGATATCGGACAGTTAATGGTTCATGGTCGTCTTGTCAGAGAGAGAGAGAGAGAGAGAGAGAGAGAGAGAGAGAGAGAGAGAGAGAGAGAGAGAGAGAGAGAGAGAGAGAGAGAGAGAGAGAGAGAGAGAGAGACAGTATGGCCCAGATCGATATCGTTCAATGGAAAAATTAGATGTTATTGATGATGATGATTATGATGATGATGATGATGATGATGATGATGATGATGATGATGATGATGATGATGATGATGATGATGATGATGATGGTGGTGGTAGTGGTGGTGGTGGTGGGGATGATTATAATGGTGTTGGTGGAGACAGACAGTGGCAGGTCTTTGGTAGGCTAACGGTGTTGTGAGGGGGGGGGGTGGAGGAGATGAAGGAGGAGGAGGAGGAGGAAGACGAGGAGGAGGTGGGAGGGTGTTGTCAAGATATGAAGGCCGTCCACTGCCTCTCTCCTTACTTTCATTATTTTTCCTCTCTCTCTCTCTCTCTCTCTCTCTCTCTCTCTCTCTCTCTCTCTCTCTCTCTCTCTCTCTCTCTCTCTCTCTCTCTCTCTATTTCTCTCTCTCTCTATTTCTCTCTCTCTCTCTCTCTCTCTCTCTCTCTCTCTCTCTCTCTCTCTCTCTCTCTCTCTCTCTCTCTCTCTCTCTCTCTCTCTCTGTTTCTTTTTTATTAATTATCTCTTCGTCGTCGTCTTCCTCCTCCTTGTCTTCCTCCTCCTCCTCCTCCTCCTCCTCCTCCTCCTCCTCCTCCTCCTCCTCCTCCTCCTCCTCCTCCCCCTCCCCCTCCCCCTCCTCCTCCCCCTCCTCCTCCCTCTTCCTTTTGACCAACACGGAAAAAGTTGAAAAGGTCACAAAAATATCACATTAATATGACAAAGTAGGGCAGTTACTTTTTTTGTTTTTTTCCAGTCCAGTTATTGCAGAGTCACTTGTGTTTCCCTTTCCTTATTCTTACTCTCCTGATGTGGCTGCCTATGTTGTAATTGTCTTGTCTGCCTGTCTGTCTGTTTATCTCTTTACAACATCTTTTTGCTTCCTTCTCTATTCATTTGTCTATTTTCTATGATTATGTGTTTTCCAATCTTCACTCCATCCTCCTCCTCCTCCTTTTATTCTTGCATAGATACTTCTTCATCTCTTACTTTTTTTCTATTTCTTTCTCTTTTCTGATTTTTCAATTCCTCTTTGTGTCAATTTTCTATACTTATTTCTTCTATAATCTTCATACCATCTTCCTCCTCTTCCTATTCTCGTATAGATAGATACCTATTTTTCTCTCACTTTTTTTTCTCTCTTTCTCTTTCCTGATCTATAAATTCATCTTTGTGTCGCCTTTACTTACTTCTCTGCATTACTCCACCTTCTGCTCTCCTGACGATGGTGTCTTTACAGGGTGTGGCGAGGACTGGTTCGTGTGTAAGGACCGATCGGCCTGCGTGGCGCCAGACCTTCTGCAGGATGGTGTACAGGACTGCTACGACGAGTCTGACGAAGGTGAGAGAGAGAGAGAGAGAGAGAGAGAGAGAGAGAGAGAGAGAGAGAGAGAGAGAGAGAGAGAGAGAGAGAGAGAGAGAGAGAGAGAGAGAGAGAGAGAGAGAGAGAGATAGAGAGATAATAGAAAATAATCCATGTTATTTGCTTCCTTTATATTTTTATATCCCCCTCGCCCTCTTTCTCCTCCTCCTCCTCCTCCTCCTCCTCCTCCTCCTCCTCCTCCTCCTCCTCCTACCTCACCTCACTTCCCCCATCCATACCCTTACGTTCTCCTTCTGACTCCTCACAGTTTCTCTCTTGCACTTCCTTACCTCATCCCTCATTTCTGCACTCCTTCACTCCTTGTACTCCTTTTTTCCCATTTGCCAGTTCCTCTCCCTCCTTCACCTTCCCTGAACCATCACCCTGACTACCCTCCACATTCTCACTCTTAGTTTTTCACCTCATTCTTCAATCTTCTCTTCATCCTGCACCACCTTGGAATTTCACTTCTTTCACCATCTTTGATCTACACAATCCTTAACTACCTCCCTCAAACCCCTCAAATTGTTTCTTCACCTCATCACTCCTTCAGCTGCATCCCTTAGCGTCCCCTGACCATCTTCTCATCCCCACAGCCTGCGAGGAGTGGCAGCATGAGTGCCTATGTGGGTTCCCTCGTTGCATCCACTCATCTATGGTGGGGAATGGTCATCCAGACTGCCTCGAAGGATCTGATGAATGTAAGTCCCACAACTTCCACACCTGTACCACAACACCTGTGATGATATTATACAGGTTCACTAATCCACACCTGCAGCAGGACAACACTACTTCTGCACCACCACATGATTATACATCTGTACACCGCCACACCTGTAACGACACACACCTTTATCACAAATCTTCCCACACACCTGAAATAAAATCTTATGGTGGCAAAGTCATATCTATTCGGAATACTCATACACACATACACACACATCATTCTCAATACCCAAATACTTACTAGTTTTATATGTAAAGTGAATCTCCTAAAAATAGCTAATCTCCTATCATGTACCCGCAGTCTCCATCGATAAGAGCACCTACATATGTCCTCCTGAAGTGTCCGAAGAGCAGGAGCTGAGACGCAAGAGGCGGAAGAGGCAGGCAGAGGAAGGTAATGCTATCAACTCCCACTATCTCTTCCTTATCCTCCACTTCCTCCTCCTCTCTTCACTTGATCCTGTTTTCACTTCTTCGTCATGTTTTCTTGATTTTTCATACCTAATGGTGTGATATTGTATTCTATCTTGTGACATGTGCTTTTTCGCTCTTTTGTCTCTCTCTCTCTCTCTCTCTCTCTCTCTCTCTCTCTCTCTCTCTCTCTCTCTCTCTCTCTCTCTCTCTCTCTCTCTCTCTCTCTCTCTCTCTCTCTCTCTCTCTCTCTCTATTTTGTTGTAGTTATATATATTTCAAGTAATTTCCAAGATCCATCATTGTCTGTCGAACTTTAAACTGTTATCTGTCAGTTTCAACATTTTTGGTTTTTATTTTTGCAATTTTTTCTTTCTTTATCATAGCTATTTTTGTTGTTGTTGTTGCACGATGATCAATTTCAGTCACTGTTTTCACAATTTTCTTTCTCGCTTTCTTATTTTTTATCAGTGGTCTCATATCTTTACTTGTGTTTACGATCCACTGCTGACTCGTAAACTTTGACTGACTGACTGTCGAAAATCCTAGACCAGAGAGACTATACACTACTTGACTAACTGACTGACAAGAATCACTTAAATCAAACAGGCAGCCACATTAGTTGTTTTAATGTTTAATTCTCTTTATCTCTGTCGATGGAAAAAGCAGACGAATTTAAGAGTCAATCTACTGTAAAGTGGAGGTTGGAGATAATATTTTTGTCTACCCTCTATCCATGCTTTCATAGGTTTCACTTGAGCTTGACCGATGGATAAAATACAGAAAAAAGAAAAAGTGAAAGTTGTCAGTGTTGATTTCCTTTCACTTTCCCGGTAGACAATTTCATTTATTTCCTGGAGAGGCAGTGGAATGTTTATTGTACTATTATTCATGCCTCTATATTTTAAATCAAACGTAACTTTAGTTTTAGTTGAGTCTGCTTCTTTACGATATGAGTCAGTTGAAACGTAAACTGTCGTTCTATATTGATGTTGCAAAGAACAAACCTCATGGTGGCCGCCTGTTTATTCTTTTTTCATGCTTTGTTATCTTAATGACCTATCACTGACCTGCTGAGAACCCTCAAAGTCACAGTTCTGGGCGGGTCAAGTTAGGTCACCTCCACTTGATCGCCTGTCCTTCAATTCAGTTCACACACACACACACACACACACACACACACACACACACACACACACACACACACACACACACACACACACACACACACACATACACACACACACACACACACACACACACACACACACACACACACACACACACACACACACACCTCTTACTTATCCTGTCATTTTCATTATCTTCATGAATAAATGAGATATGTAAGTTATGAGAAAACGACATCACCTTTAGTTACATTGCCTCAACACATCCTTCATCCCTCTCCTCACTACCATCACTGCCTTCACCACACAACCCTCACCTCCCACCACCCCTTCACTGACGCACCACCACCCCACCACTGATACAGACCAACGACCTGTGGAGCGTGTGAGGCGCTTGGTTTTGGCGGACAGTCGCCCCACTGGCCTCCTCACTTCCACCGTCAACACCTTCATCAACTCTGGCACCACCTCCGAGTACGTGACTTTAGTCCGTGCGACCCATCTTGACGGACACTACACTCAGCTGACCACCACTTCCTCCAGGGTGTTCTACGCCCTCCCGACTAGCTTGTGGGGAGGCCAGCCTGAGGGTCTGGTTTCCTCCCGGCTGAATACGCGTGTGACTGATGCAGCCACGACCCTCTACACTATACGATACTTACGGACACACATTGACGGGACTTATGCCCAGATGATAGAAACAATGACCAACGTTTTCTCACGTCCATTTTCCCACCCCACAGCGCCCCTCAGCATCCCTGTACAAGGCACCTTCTTTAGCCATGCCTCAGGGGGTCACTCGCGGGCACACGTGCAGGTTAGCCTGAAGGACTCCGAGCTCAGTCCCAGCTCAGTGGCGGACGAGGTGGTGACGTTAGTAGGGACGAAGGGCAAGTTTATCAAGAATGGACCTATCCATGCCACCACCTTCAGTGTCTTCACTGGTTCCTACATCAAAGACCTACGCACTTACCTCTTCTTCTTTGGAAACACCGTCCTGCCACCCGTCCCAGGAGTAGCGGCTCCCGAGCCCATCACCAAGACTCACACAGAGGTGGTGGTGCGGAAGGGTGGGGACCAGACCAAGATCATGGTGGACATGGACAAGGACCTGCACGTCATCATGCCCGCCAAGATCCAAACTATAGACTCTACTGTGGCACCAGACCTCTTGATGGGTGAAGGAATGGTAGACGGACACGTGATGGGTGGTGTCTTCATCGAGGGCTCAGAAGGCTTTGACATGGAGGGAACAAAGAGTGAGTCTGGTGAAACTAGCATGATGACTGTCACCATCAACCGGCCGCTATCCAACACAGTCATGCTGCAGCCCTCTGCAGTACAACTCGCTGAGGAGGTCACTTTATTCACCATGGCTGATAATCTCGGCCTCACCCACGACGTGGACAATGAAATCGAGAAGAACTTGCTGCGCGCCCGCAAGGCTCAGATCTCAGGTGGGGAGATCATTGCCGATCTTCGTCCGTCTAAACCACTCGAGATTAACCTTCCAACCTATACAGTTGGCCAGTCCAATCTACCTCTAGAACAAGTAGTCGCCTTTAGGAAGAATGGAAGAGGGGCCACGGAAACATCTGTTGAGAAGAGCGTTAGTGAGAAGCACCAGGAGACGAATCAACGTGAGGCCAAGTCTGTGTCTGACATCCGGGCAAGATTTAACTTAGATCGTGGCGGTGATGACTCAGATCTTCCCACAGTCACCTACGTTGGTTTTGCTGACTTTGTCACTACCATCGCCAACACCGTGGTGGTGTTCACTCCCCGCACAGACACCCCCAACAAAATTATCAAACCCTCTGTATCCAAAACGAAAGAGGCACAGTCCCCTACCACTTTCAATCCTTCTCCTGTAGAGACCCCTGCTTCCCCAACCACTCTGGCCCCACGCCTCGCTCCCTCCAGACTTCCAGAGGAGGACGTCATCCCAACCTCACCCACAGAATCCTTCAACTTGCAACCGTCCGTGCACCACAGCGCTGTAAAGCCGGAAATGGAGACTCAGCTGGTAACACAGACCGAAGGAACACCGTCCGTGCACCACAGCGCTGTAAAGCCGGAAATGGAGACTCAGCTGGTAACACAGACCGAAGGAACACCGTCCGTGCACCACAGCGCTGTAAAGCCGGAAATGGAGACTCAGCTGGTAACACAGACCGAAGGAACACCGTCCGTGCACCACAGCGCTGTAAAGCCGGAAATGGAGACTCAGCTGGTAACACAGACCGGAGGAACACCGTCCGTGCACCACAGCGCTGTAAAGCCGGAAATGGAGACTCAGCTGGTAACACAGACCGGAGGAACACCGTCCGTGCACCACAGCGCTGTAAAGCCGGAAATGGAGACTCAGCTGGTAACACAGACCGGAGGAACCTCAGTGAGGGCTAGCATCGAAGAGGCCGTAGAGGAGGAGACTCCATCTCATGTATTCTCTACTGTTTCAACGCACAGGTTCAACACTATCGACCTGTACCCGACTGGGCTGGTGTCGTCCATCGGCGGAACCATTGTTCGTGATGAGATGACAACCTTGCTGACGACTTACGTGTACGGCACCTATATCCAGGGCCAGTACGCCCAGATTGTGCAGAGCACCTCCAGCATCTTCTATTTGGTCTCCCGCTCAGCGACCCCGACTTTACTGGTAACTCCTGCCGTTCAGCCTGTTGCAGCCACGCGTGACCCGCTGACGCCAGAACTGACCACGGAGTTCAGCGACATTTACGACTACTACGACTACGAGGGATTCACTACTGAGTTGGGCCCCGTAGACGATGTTTTTGACAATGCTTTAGGAAGGTCTGTCGGCTCCAACCCAGGTCAGCAGCTGATCGTAGACACTGTAGACGAGAAGCCCGCTGTTGAGGAATTTGAACCTGCGACACCACAGCCACCGGAGGAATCTGGCGGAACGTTCACCACCCTGACCCACTACACAACCTACTTCGCTGATGGCAGCACCTCCGTGTCCACCCGGTACGAGACCTCTTCCGTCTTCCTCCCTTTCTTTGGGAGTGAGGACCCCACCACGGATCCGACACCCACCGATGTGGAACTAGAGCCAACCCAAGTGTCTAATACGCACCTCACCACCTATACCTACTACACCACCCTCTTCGTTGATGGCTCCTCTCAGGTCTCGAGTAGAATCGAGGTACTCACTAAGGACGCTATTGATGCCACCTCCTCCTTGAGCCCCTCTTTCATCGCCCCCACACCGAGCGTGGCCCCAGTAAAGCCTCTTCTCACCACCACAATCTCAACCACCACTGCCACAACTGCCCTTTCTGACACTTCTGAAGACACCACAGAGCATCCAGCAGGAGAGGAAGATGTGGCTGTGGTAGAAGCTGTCAGCATGGATGAGCCCACTCCCACTACAGAGTCCTTCATAGAGTCAATGTCTGAAAGCATATCAGAGTCTTCCACAGACTCGTCGGGACAAGATGTGACAGAAGGACCTAAAGCAGCATTGGAATCATCCCTGAATCCTGAGGATGAGGTGAACGTGGCCTTCTACCCACGCACCTACTACACCACCTATACCTACTTCACCACCTACTACCGCGCCGGCACCTCGTCCATTGTGAGCAGCCTTGAGACGCTTACTAATGTGGTGACGGACCCCACCGACCACGACCAACATCAAACCCTGACACCCGTGGTGCCCACGTACCCCGTGACCTACTACACCACCTACACTTATTGGACCACCTTCTTCAAGGGAACATCCACCATCTCCACCAGCTCAGAAAAGACTCTCTCTAATGTTGTCACTCCAGCTGTGAAAGAGACTGCCACTCCACACGGAGACCTAATCCCGGTGATTGATGCTTCTCCCACCTCCACTCCTTCCCCTTCCGCCACCACTGCCTACATCACCGCCGTGACTCCCACGCAAGCGGTAACCACCTTCTACACCACCTACACCTACTACACCTCCACCTACATAGGAGAGAAGACCATTGTCAACAGTCGCCTGGAGACCATCACTAATGTAGTCTCTTCTTCAGTCTTGCCGGATGGAGTCACGATAGATGGACCTGCCAGGCCGCGTGTTACCCTGGATAACGTTTTTGGCTTTGGTACCACCACCACCGCCACATCTAAGGCTACATTGCCGCTGGACCTCTTCAGCTTTGACGAAATAACCACTTCAAAATCTGAGGCGACTCTGCCGCTAGATGTTTTCGGCTTCGGAACCTTGTCACCGGAAGTGACTCAACCACAACTTCCTACCAAAGCCAAGTCAACTGGACTTCTCTCCACCATAAGAGGAAGTACAGTAGTAGATGGTACTACAACTGTCTTTTCTACAAACATCATTGGCACTGTAGTGGATGGACTTTATGCTCAGATTCAATCCACGACTAACATAGTGATTCTTCCCAGTTCTGAAGCTGTTCCCGAGGATGCCTCCACAACGGTACCTTTCTTCTTTAATCCCACGACCACTATGGAGGAATTGGCGGCGTCCACCTTTGATCCGTTCAAACCTGTCGAATTGGAGGGTGTGGTGGGGACACCCTTCACTATACCGGCACTTTTCGCTACACCAACGTTAGAGTCATCGCTACAGGATGAAACCACAGGCACCACACCACTGAATGTTGCCACCGAAACTCTGCCATCAGAAGTGACCACAGAAGAGCCTGGAGATACCTCTTCTGCGACCGTCTCCAAAACTAAGTCTAAGTCGACAACCCGCAACCAGTTCCCAGGGCGTCCTTCAAGCAACCGTCGACGACCTGACATCCCGCCCTTCCTTAGGCGCACAAACTTCCGTTCTGCCACCATCACTAGGGATGGCCTGAAACCCACCGTAACTGCCACCCCTGCTGATACAACAGAGACCAACGACAATGACGCTACTACCACCTCGGCTAACCGTCCATTCCGCTTCGGGTTCTTGCAGGCTACCACCACCACCACCACCACCACCGCTACCACCACCACCACCACCACCACCACCACCACCACCACGGACGGCACCACCACACGTGCCTCCGCTGCCCCGGCCTCTGTTCGCTTCCGCTTCCAGACTTCTAAGTTAGATGGTCCTAGGGGGTCTTCCCGCCCCGGCCTCTTCGGTCCATCAAGCGTCAGGGGTAGTTCTCCAGGGTTCCGATTCGGCGCCAGTAGTCCAGGGGCCTTCGCCGGCACCAGCAGCTCCGGAGTATTCAGGTTCAGCACTAAACGGTCCTCAGTATTTCCAGGAAGCACCCAAACTGTGAAACCGTCTTCTGTGTTCCCAGTGCTTACCACCACTGCTCCTCCTATTTCTGACTTGGAAGGGTTTGAAGAGGAGCCCATACTGGATGAATTTGAAACTGAGGGAGAGTTTTTGGAAACTGATGACCATGGGGGGAACTTCCGGCCTTTCAGTTTTCGTCCCAGACAGAAAGAATCCAATGAGCCTGGCAGCAGGGCATCGGTGCCGTTTGCTCTATTTAATCGTCGGCCTAACACTCCTCAAAATAGGCCTAACACGCCTAGTCGCTTCACTCCGGCCTCCAAAAAGTCAGTTGCAAACAACCCTGAGGATGCTGTGGGCAAAAAGAGAAACATTACACCAATCAGAACTACTACACCGAGTCCTAGACAGGGTTTCCGCCTAAATCGCTTGAGCCCCGAAGAACGTAGACGTAATCGCATCCAGCAGAGTAGACCTGACCTATCCAAACATTTTGCTCGCAGACATCCTTTCAAGAAAGACCTTGACAACGAAGCCACTGAGGTGGAGCCTGTCTACGCTGATCCCAGCGGAGAGCCCTTGGAGGCGGAAGAGATTCTCGTCAGAAAGAAGCGTCAGGCAAACTCATTTGGAATGCGAACCACTTCACGTGGCACCACTAGGATGGCTAGAGCCCGATCCAGGGACACAATACCTACCCCTTCCCGATCCAGGGACTCATTACCTATCCCTCCACCAACGTCGAGGTTTTCCAGAGTTGCCAGAGTTGCTAGACCTCGACCAGCAGCCCCAGCAGCCCCAGCAGCCCCAGCAGCCTCACCCGTCACGCCAAAGGATAACACTCAGCAGTTCACTCTGAGAGGAGGCTTAAGGGGCCGGGGACGACTTCCCTCAGCCACTCCTGCCCCTCCACCTGCACCCAAAAGAAACACTCAGCCTGCCCGTCAGGCTCCGAGGACTAGCCGCACTTCCCTCCCCACCAGACCACGCACGCCCTCCAGGACTCGGGACTCTGTACCACTGGGAAATATTCGTGGTCGGGGCTTCAGGAGACCTGCCACTGACAACAACTTCCGTGCATCCACCAAGTTTACCCCCCCTCGCACTCCCTCGAGCCCCATCCGAAGGCCAACACTCAGAAGGACCACAGCCACCAATGCCAACACCAAGAACGATGCAAACCGTCGGCCACCCCCCACCAGAGGCTCTAATCCAATTAAGGAGTTCCGTAACCGACCATCGCCACCAGTTGCCACTGAGCCGCCTCCCATCTATCCAAGCGACGACGGGGGCTTCCTGATCCAAGACCAACTGACGGTGACCCGTGAAGTGCCAGTGAAGGCCACTATTCCCTTGGTAGAGGACGGCAAGACAGTCATGAAGGAGGTCATTACTGCCTCCTATCAGACTGAAATTATTCAACCAGACCAGATTACTCAAACAGAAATTAATGGTGTTATCCGCCTCCTGTTAAGCAGTGTTGATGCTGGAAATGAGGTGACCAACTACGTGGTGGACCCCGTCGATACCATCAGCATCACCCACACACCTACATTTGTTGGCACCCGTCGCACCTCAGTTCCCGTAACAATTTCCTCCACTGCTTTTAATGTTATAACCATCACTCAGACCAAACAGGGAAGTGATATTCAGCAGCTGCTTCAGCTGCTTTTGGGTCAGCAACAGCAACAGCAAAACCCCCTGCTGGCAGCTCTAGGACTGAATGGGCAGCAGGCCACCAGTCATATCATCCACACGAGCACTTATGTTACCACCGTCACCAACGTGAAGTCCACTGCAGTTCCTATAATCTTCCGAGGCAAGGCTGTCCACACTACCATTGTGGAGTCCAATGTGGAGGTGATTACGGCTACGGAGCTCAGCACGCAGACTGTTCTCGCCGCACCAGCAGGCAACCCCTTCGGTAACCCCAATCCCATTAATCAGTTGCTACCGCTCCTGCTTCAGGGACAGCTGCAGCAACAGTCTGCACAGAATAGACCATCAAGAGAGCCAGCTGTGCAGCCTACTAGGACTGATGCAGTTCTGCTAGAACAATTGATAAAGCAGCAGCAAAAACAAAATAACCTAAAACATTTGGAGAACAAGAAGCTACCATCCCCCACACCAACATTGGAGGAAACTTCTGTGGTAACTATGTATGTATCCGGGCAAAGGCCAGGAGAATTCTCTACTGTGCTGTCCACTGTTGTATTATCCGGACAGGCCACTCGTAGGAAACGTGGCTCCGATAAGACGAAAGAGGTGGAGGCCACTGTCTTACCTCACTATATTGAGACAGACAAAGGCCTGTTTCAGCTTCCTGACGTCTACTCCAAGGATGAAATGGATTGGTTCATTATGTCAGCTATGAACGAGATTGATGTCAGTGGCATCACCAAAGTGACTCCTAACCTGGATTCTATTTTTGGTGATCTGGCCCATGACTACTATCAGTCCATATCACCACCTAGTAATGGCACTCACTCCTTCAGAACTGTGCCTTTTTTATGGTCGGGCCCCGCTGAGTTTGCCCCACTCAAGCGGAATGTCCGGAGCGCACAACGGGGCAATACTGGGGCACCCAAAGGTCGTAAGATCGAGGATGGGACGCTCCAGCAGGTTGTTGCAAATGGTGATGGCAAGCAACCTGCTTTGGGGGAACTAGAAGTGCCAGGAGTTATCCCCGAGCAAGTGCAGGCGCCCACCACCTACTACACCACCTTCACCTACTATACTACACTTGTAAATGACGCTGGCCATGAGTTTGTTCAGAGCTCCGAGGAGACCCGCACTCAGCTGGTGACCCGTGGCAACTTGCGTATCGAAGACCTTACCAAGACTACCAAGGGTGAGAAAGAGGACACCTCCGTACAAGAAAAATTTACTCTGCAGGACGCGATCTTGCCAGGCAAGCCACGTCCTGTTCCTGACCCAGTTTTTGCAGAGCCGTCACCACCTTTTGGGCCTGTTATTCGGCACCGAATGCCTGACCCTGATTTTGCAGCTGAATCTGACCCTCCACGTGGTGGTGAGGAACAGCTCATTTCGTCAGGAAGTAGTCACTTCGACTTGTCTCATCTGGGGTCTGAGCTTCCTGAACTGCAGAGGCCTCGTCGCATCGTTTTAACCAGGAAGCGGCCACTGGGTCAAAGCCCTGAGGATCGTGTGCGAGCAGTCGTGACACGCCGCCGCCCTGTTAACCAGCTGGTCGAAAGTCCAACCAGGGCGGCTCTGGGGGTCACGTCAGTAGAACCTATACACTTGCAAATCGAGAAAGAACATCACATTGAAGATTTCCAAAAGCTAAATCCTTCTTTAGATAATGGAGCTGGCAAGTTGTCGCATGAGGTGATGGAATTTGAAGAGCAGGACCGCGAGGAGGAGGTGGCAGGGAAACCGGGTAGTCGCCGCCGCATGCGGGTCACTGTCACAAGCCGACGGGTCATCCAGCTCACTGAGACTGCCGAGGCCGACAAGACCACGACGTTGTCAGGGGGGCGGCGCCGCATTGTGGTCACACGTCGCCTGCCCCAGCCCACCGTTGTAGCCAGCCCTTTGCGTCCCCTTGTGGCAACTGTCAGTACCTACTACACAATTTACTCTTACCTCTACACCCTCTATGAAGGTAACAATCTTGTGTCAGAGTCTCAGCGAGAGGTGACGGTGTCCAATGAGGTAGAACCAACAGCAGTCTCTGTGCTCCCCACCTTCCAAACTGGGATGGCAGCCAGTGGTCTGTACACGCTGGAAACAGGCAGCAGCGTGGCCACCCTTGGGGAACGCATTCACAAGTCCCTTACGACGCAGATCTTCCTCTCCTCAGTAACACTCGTCAACTTAACTCCAGAGGCAATTAAGGAAAATGCTCAAACTCCTCGAACAACAGAGGCTTCTCACCTTCCTTCCTCCATCCCAAGCATTCTGCAGTCCTCCTTAGCCGAGGAAGACCTTGTGCTGCCCACGGACACACCTTTCATCACCACTAGCAGCTTTAGGGCCACACAGGAGCGTGGCCAGACAACAACAGGCCAAACTGCAGACATCAAACCCTTAGATCCACTGGTTGCCACGGCCATTTCTGAAAGCCCAACGCCCTCACGATCAGGTATCAGGAGTAATGGTAGAGGATCTGTGAGATTCACAGCTCCGCGCCAGAAAGTTAAGGTCACGGTAACTAGACGACGACCCATCACATCCTCCTCTAATAGACCTCTAAGTAGCTTCAACCGTGACCACTTGCCTACGCTCTCCCCAGCTCGTGAGTCTATTCCGATACTCACCCCAATTCGTGAGTCTATTAAGACCCGCATCCCGGTCCGCCAACCAAACCACGCCATCTCCCTTGCCCATGAACCTACCCACACTCTCCCCCCTGCCCGTGAAGCCACTCCCACCCTCACCCAGTCCACCCCTGTGGACTTTTTGGCATCGAGGGAACCATTACAATCTACAACAGAACCTCCACCCGTGGATGAACCAGAACAACCTGACCTATTTGAGGAAGAATTGCCTCTTCCATCAGAGCGACCATCCACAGAATCTGAATTCCGTTTCACTCATGGACGTACTACCCCCACTCAATCTACAACAGAACCTCCACCCGTGGATGAGCCAGAACAACCTGACCTATTTGAGGAAGAATTGCCTCTTCCATCAGAGCGACCATCCACAAAATCTGAATTCCGTTTCACTCATGGACGTACTACCCCCCCTCCCCCTCCAGTGGATGACAGCTTCGATTTGACTCCAACAGAAAAATCAGTTCTTATAGAGGAAGTAGAGGAAACTACAACCCCAAAACCACCCCCAACGCCTGCTCCCACTCCTGTCCGCCCAACCAGGCCACCTAGGAAGTCGATTCGGAGGGATGACATCCCGATCATCCGCCGGCCGAGCTTTGAGCGGCCATCGCGGCCCTTCATAAGACAGCAATCAGTGGAAGAAACCACACCCGCCACAGAACCACGGCTGCGATTTACACCTGTATCTCTACCAACGACTGAACCCACGGAGGCTCAGCTGAAGACTGAACCTTCTGAAGCTCCCCCAGTGAAGCTTCCCGAGCAGCCAACTGAGGCAGATTATGTATATGAGGACTACTATGATGACTATTATTATTATGATGGAAAAGAGGAGATCCTTGGACAGCTGGTCCCAGAACAAAAACTGCCACAGCCTGACACCGAGCCTCCACAGCCTAAGGTTCAGCTCTCATCTGAACTTCCGCCGCGTCCTACCCTCCCCGACTCAAGGCTAAGATTCACGAGACCGACACAGATTGAAACAACCACCAGCACCTTTGACTTCCTCGAGCATCTCAGGGGTGACCGAACGTCCACAAAAGTTGTCTTACCGACCACTACACGTGAATCCGACTCCAGCTCCACCGATGCCACTCAGACAGAGGAGCCTGTCGCCCCACCTCCTGGTTTAGTGTACACCACCTTCGCTACCACTACACTGCTGCCCATCCTGGGAGGGGAGCACTCCATCACGCTCACCATTATGACCTCCTCCCTCACCACACCTTCTCTCACCCTGCCCTTCTTCAACACTGCCATCCCATCGTTGGCTGAGCCATCGCCCACCACACCCACGGCGCTGTCCTCCCCCACCACCCTTCTGCCTTCCCTTGAACCCTCCTCTCCACTTGGGGATGGCATTCAAACACCTGTGGTGGCCGACCCACTGCCCGAGGTCACCTCCCCCACCGCATCTGTCCAGCCAAAGTCCTCCCTGGGTAAGTTGCACCATTGGTCGTCACTATTCGGCCACTTGCCCCTTAGCTAAAGTAGAGCCCCAACTCACATCTACGCCTGGCGTGTTGAGGATCCTATGGTAGAGTTCAGTGTACAGTGCCCTGCCTGCTTCCCTGGGATCAAATCCCTCACCCCAGGCTGAAGCACATCTGAAGCAACCTCTCTTGGACCCTGAACACTAACGGGTGAACTAACAGCTGATTCTTGTACTACTAATCTCGTAGAAAGAGGCCGTAACACGCCTCCCTTCAGTAGCCTGTATCTCAGTTCTACATCTGCTGCCCCACCTGCAGGTCCAGATTTCACCAGTTCATGTATGCAACTGTCGAGCTCTTGACCAACGGGTGGTGCACTGTTACCTTCTTGTCCTGTGTCCTAACTAACTGTTCTGCTCGTCTTTCACTCATCATCTTGCACTCCAGCTGGGTCAGCATGTTTCCCACGCTGCAGGTCACCTTGTCCACCTTGGGCAAGGCTTGAGCCGCCTTTGTCTCTATTAACCCTCACTTTGCTGCATGTTTAATTCCGTGGTTTTGTGTGTGTGTGTGTGTGTGTGTGTGTGTGTGTGTGTGTGTGTGTGTGTGTGTGTGTGTGTGTGTGTGTGTGTGTGTGTGCCTGTATGCACATTTATGTGTGTGCATGCAATTAAGTTTGATTTCAGGCTAATGCAGTGCTACATTAGACAAATTAACTTTTTTTGTGTACTTCACTAATCCACTAATGTACAAAAGTTAACCTGCAATGGCTTTGTCAACGAGAAGGTGAGTTTCAAGGAGTTGATTGTGAAGCTTGGTGGCGAACCTCCCCAAATCCTGTCAAGTATATATTTATGTTTTGGAGCCGATGACAGGTATTAAGAATAGTAGCACGTGTCTGGAAAGGTAACAAGTATTTTTTATATTATTTAAAGGGGCAACACGTATTTGAAGGAGTGGCAGCAGCAGGAGTAGTAACAGGTAGGTGGAGAGTAAGATGATAATCAGTGTATTAACATATTTCTTCTCTTCTTTTTCCTCTCAGCATTTGACTTCTTCCCAGACTCGCCCGTCGTGGACTCAGGTACGTACCTTCTCTTTATTTGTAAGAATAACCAACTCACCTTATCCACTTCAACATTCTCGTATTAATATCATGTTAATTCACACCTCGTCACACTGTTGCCTTGGTATACTAGATCATATTGAGTGAGTGAGTTAATACAAAAAGAGTAAGCGCCAGACATCAGAGGTCATATGGCTAGGATCAAGCTTAATTGAATTCATTGTAGCTTATGTAAGTATTTAATGAATGATTAGAGAATGATAACTACTATGTTAATACTTTGATAAATTATGGGTCAGACTAGGTGATAATAATGTGTGGGGGCATACTGGGTTATGCTGGTGGAGGAATGTTGGTGTATGTATGAATATTGTGTGTATGTGTGTATTTGTGTGTGTGTGTGTGTGTGTGTGTGTGTGTGTGTGTGTGTGTGTGTGTGTGTGTGTGTGTGTGTGTGTGTGTTCAGCATGATGGGGAGCCTCTACAACCCTTTGGCCACTCTAGTGGATACACCCTTAGGTAGCATCACAGGCTTCCTCCTCAGTGGTATGCCCTGTATCTAGGAAGGGAGACATGGCGGCCAAGTGGACCTGTGGTTGGAGGGCAAGTTTTGGGTGTGGGCCTTCTTTTGGATGTAAATAGAGCACGTGTTTCAATGGTTCAGAGTGAGCGTGACACTATGACAAAACAACCTATGATGCTTTCTCCCCCCCACCACCGGACCACTTATGCCTCCCTGTCAACATTTAGCAGCTTGGTGTTGCGCAGGAGGGAGAGCCGCCCCATGCACCCCTCCTGCCAACACTGTGTATCGCTAACACACTAAGCTTTTCCCCGTCCCAGCAGCTTCCCTCGCCTGGACAGACATTTGGAATCATGTATATATATATATATATATATATATATATATATATATATATATATATATATATATATATATATATATATATGTATATATATATATATATATATATATATATATGTATATATATATATATATATATATATATATATATATATATATATATATATATATATATATATATATATATAATGTAGTGTATCTCACGGGATGGAGCTGGGCCTGGCGAGGGATGCCAGCATGAGGCCGAGGGGTGATCAGTGGTGCAGCTGTATTATAAATGACGTACGCTAATTAATAGTGTGGTGTGAGAGCTGTACTCGACTCACTCTTGATCTGTTCCTTCATTCGCTGCACGGTCACCTCGCGGCCTGGGGTGGGGCGGGGAGTCATGTATTGCTGGCTTGTACCCGGTCGGGGTGGAATGCAAAGCAAGTCGTTCTTGGTCGTGCAGGGTCGGGTCAGGGTTCGGGTCGGGCGGTGGTTGGGCTGCCCGAGTCAAAGCAGGTGGATGGGACAGCGCGCGAAGGCGGGGCGCAGCACATCGATGCTCGCTTCAGCATCGGCGCCCAACACAACCTGGCCACTAAGGTCATGAGTAATGGCGTCGAGGTTATTGTTGCCGGTAAGTGCATGGACCTCATCTGTCGCTGTTGTGAAGGTAAAGCAGGCAGGTCTTGCAGAAGGAGCAGCACAATGACTAACAGATAATAACACCTGGCTTGATAGCGAAAGCCACAGAAAAGACACATTTGTTTCTGGATGCGTCAAGTCAAGAGGCCATGTGGGCTGCCTCCTGCGACCCGCCCGCTCTACCTTCAAACGAAAGTGTGGCCCTTCTTCACTCCCTCCATATATTCTCTTCCTCTTTCTCTAGTTCCTTCTGTCTGTCCCTCCTATAGTCTCTCTCTCTCTCTCTCTCTCTCTCTCTCTCTCTCTCTCTCTCTCTCTCTCTCTCTCTCTCTCTCTCTCTCTCTCTCTCTCTCTCTCTCTCTCTCTCTCTCTCCTCAATTTCTTCCTTC
Organism: Metacarcinus magister; assembly: GCA_029783475.1. Taxonomy (NCBI): domain Eukaryota; kingdom Metazoa; phylum Arthropoda; class Malacostraca; order Decapoda; family Cancridae; genus Metacarcinus; species Metacarcinus magister. The sequence goes on from JAPQNM010000016.1 coordinate 4,115,562, forward strand.
CTATTACCTTTCTTACCAGCGCCTTCCCTTCTCTCTTTTTCCAGTTTTCTTCCCTCACTGCCTCTCTCCCTAAATTTTTCCAGCTCTCCTATATTCTAATTTCTCTCTATCTTTCCCTTTTCTTAATTCCAGCTTCAATTACTCCTTCCATGTTATACTTTTTTCCCCTCATTCCAGATTTCATATTTCATCTTGACTTTTCACTCTTTCCTTTGTTTCCTATCCTTTACCTCCACCCTTCATGGCCACACCTTTACGCTCTGAACACCTCATCGGCACCTCTCTCATCACGTGGTTACTCTAACATAATAACCACTAACATTTTGAGCACCATCACTATAGCAAGTACAAGACACCCACCCTAGTATAGCCTGTATATAAGTTTGTGATCTGTGGACAAAGATTAATGAGTTATCCCTCTTTTTTATGTCCTTCATCAGCAGTCTTGTCGAGAAACTTGTAGATTTTTTGTTCACATATTTCTTTGTGTATTACAGGTGATAAGACTGCCTTGCCGTTGCCCAAGGACCAGGTAATCACGAACAACTTTGAGAAATTCCGGAGACCCATTACTCTTCCGCCATCGACTCTATCCGACCAGATGCTACTCTTCGCCTCCTCGGAAACTGAGCGCCCCCTGGTGAGTCCCACAGGTTTAGCTGACTTGGTTATGGGGATCAATTATCTTTATGTTAAGGTGTGATTTTGCTACGCCCTTAGACAACTGATTCAGAGTAATTTGACCGCTCTAGAACCTGTATTTTTGCGAGACACCGTAGGCTGCTCTGAGCGTACCACTTTAGAAGTGTCCAAGCCTGAGAGATGATCAATGTAGATGATATGGGAAGTGAAGAAGTAGAGATGATCATGGAAAAGTAGAGTGACCAATATTATATTGCAAAAGCAACCAACTTATTGACATTCAATTATTTTCAATGAAGTATAAGTGCCAGGCAGTAGTAACACGAATTATTGATGCCTCATTAATTGTACAGGACTAAAGTGATGCCTGATTATTGGGTTCACAATTCATTGCACAGGAGACTCAACTTTTCACACAACTGTAATAATACACTGGAAATGTTGGTTCTGCCACCTTTATTCTTTATTTACACTTCTATACTGAACACCGTCCATTTGATCATCCAATAGGAGACATAGATGGAATTAGATCACTATAGAGTTGTTTTTGAGGGTCAATGCACACTAACAGGTTTTAGACCGTGTCATGCTGATCTAAATGGTGTTACAAAAAAATGCACCTGTAGTGTACTTTAGTGTAAAAAAAAGTAAAATTTTTTTTTAACGTTTAGCTACTTTATCAAATTTGATCAGTCTTTGGATTTGGGAGGCTTCATCAGCAGTTTAATTAGTTTTATTTTAATAATTCACTTTATTGTGATAAGGTTATGCATTTTTTGTTATTCTGGGAGTTTCATCTGCTTTTATTTACTTCTCAGTTTGTTCAGATGGTGGGGTATGAAAAATCTTAACTTAAATCAAACTTGAATAGATGGACATTAAAGAGGAATAAGAAAAAAGTGAATAAAGAGTGTGGATGATCTTGCATTAGTTCAAGTTAGTCTCTTTTCCTTACATTGATCCTCTGATCTATCTCTCTGATGTTCTCCTTCCTTAGTTTATAGTTGATATTAGTAAATATATAGCATCACTACCACCAGCTTCTTAACTAACAAGACTAACCCATTAACAACCTTTTACTACTTAATAAGTGACAGGTAATGTTTTGACTAACCCATACTAACAGGGCATAGACTCACAACCGAGATACTTAGTTGAGGGTAGTTGGCCTCGTCCTCCCCTCCACATCAAGCGTCCGTCCCCTTCACGATCTCCCCCGTACGCCACCTCCCTCCTGGCAATGCTGCAAGATAAGATTAACTTCGGGATGGACATGGAATCCCCAACAAACCTGTTCGGGACATTGCAGTCTGTGGCTGACCTTATCACAAACAAGGGTCAGGTCACACCACCCTTGATACCTGACCTAGTCCATCCTGGACACAAGTACACTGCGTCTCACAACATGCTGAAGACCCCCTTGACCTTTACTCATATGACAACTGTGACTTATTTGAGCCAAGTTCCCGGGGCAGGGGACATGACACTTAAAAAGGTCATAACCAACGTGTTGACCCAGTCCCACAGTCTCCAGGTTCCCCTCCTTCCCCCCAGTGTCACAGCCAAGGTAACCCCAGTGATCCCTAGTACCGGTAACACAGTAGTAACAACAGTTGGGGTTGTCATTAGAGATTCCCAGCTGGCTTGTGCTTCCTCCCACTTTGCTGCTGCACAGTTGTGTCTGACAAGGTGATACTATGTGCACTTTGATGTCTCTGCAACCTGTAGTGCACGCTGCCTTTCACCGTGATTAGTGGCCTCTACCATCCCTAGCAAACTACCGTGCACCCACGCACTTTATGCACATTTGTAGACAGTCATTTTCCTACCTCTTAAAAATTTTCCTAAGAATACTGAAGAATACTGGACTTGTTAAGATGATATGTAATTAGATTCCTGGCTAACATCTGTATGTATATAGCATCAGTGCCTCCATTGCTTTGGTGACAGGTGACACAGCTGGCAGGTGGGGATGACGGTACCTACCAGACCAACACCTACTTCACCACTTACACCTACTACAACACTCTGTTGGCTGGAAACAAGCCCTTCGTCATCACCAGCAAACAGACCCTTGAGAATGTGGTCACTGTACCACTCCCTCACACAGGACATTTCATTGAACACACTGAGGTAAGGACACACATAGATACCCACATAAGGCTACAGAGACTTTGACTTGTACTTTCCAACACTAAGGTGCAAAATTGTAAGGTTACTGTCAATGAGACTTAAATGGTGAAATGGACTTACACATGACTTTAAAGAGACTTGAACATAACTAAGAATGCAGCTTAATGGAGGAAACAATTACCTTCTGATCCTGTTAACTGTTGACATCCATGCACGTGTATGTATTCATGTTAAAATATTGGCATTTCAGGTCACTTTTGACACACACACCTACTTCAAGACCCAGACCTTCACCCGCACCATTGGAGGAGACGAGTCCCAGAGTGTGGTTACCTCTCAAGATATCCAAACGCAGGTTGTGGTAACGGAAGCACCATCAGTGGAGCGTACCTCCTTCACACCCACACAGGCCTCTTATGTCACCAAGACCTACTTCACCACACTCACTTACTTCAACACTGCAGTAGAAGCCGGCACCACTGTGACCAGCAGTGACACAGTTGTCTCATCAGAGGTGGTGACAGAGACAGTTCACATCACCAAAACTCCCAGTCTGGATTTGGCTGAGTTTGGCTTGACTTCCACATCAGCTACACTTTCACCAACTTCAACCAGTATCCACCAAGATGACCTTGTTCTGTATGCCACTAAAACTTTATACACAACCCTCACCTACCTCACAACTATTCTTGAGGGTAGTAACACCATAACTACCTCAAGTATTGATATTTCCTCGAGTGTTATAACAGAACCTGTGACGACAGCTTTGAGTTATGAAGAACTCAGCATCTTGAGGGAATCCTTCTTATCTAATAAAGCAACTCCCACAGCCCTTGGTGGACCTGAACACCACAGTGTGTCCTACATCAAGGTTCATAGCAATGTGTACAAGCAGTTACGTACTCTTTTTGCCACATACACTCACTTCACAACTCTCCACAACGGTGAGGTCCTGTCCAGAATGGAAACCAAGACACAGATCCTCACCTCTACTGTTACAACTTCTAGTGTTGCAGCTTCTCTTCTTATCACTCCCACAAGTCAGATTGACCTTCCAGCTTCCACAACAGTTCCAGGAGTTGATGCATCTACCCCTGTTCAGCTGGATCCATCCTATCTGTCTTCCTTAAAGAGTTCATTCTTGGACCATAAAACCACATCTCTTGTTGGCCTTGGTGAGGAGGAAGGACTGCAGGCCACAGTGCTGGTGGAGGAAGGAGATGCTTCTGGCACATTTGTGGTTAGTGATTCTACCACCTCGGCTACCCTCCTAGTGAGACCCACAGATGAAATCTCCACATCAGTAACATCAGGCCAAACCATTGTGATATTTGATCCAGATCATCTGTCTTCTCTTAAGTCATCATTCCAGTCCAACCTTGGCTCTGTTACTTCAGGAACCATCCCACAACCCACATCTGTGGTGACCACTGAGGATCCATCCACTGATGCTCCTGTGTTTGTTAGTGGCTCTGAGGTGATTGATCCTACAACACCTGTCACTACCGTATACCCTGTCACATCACCTGATACTCCTGTAAGTCCAACCCCCCCAGAGGTCACTTCACCAGAACCAGAGGAAGTAACAACGCCAGATACTTCCACAGGTACCATTGGAAGTGGCTCACCAATTATTGTTTCACCAACTCCTCCTGTAGTTCCTTCTCCAGCCCCAGCGCCTGCTCCTGCTCCTGCTTCTATTTCAACTTCCACTGGCACTACTACTGCTCCTGCAGCAGGTAGTGGTGGTGGTGCTGAAGAGTATTCACTTACAGGCAGTAGTGATAATGCTCTCAATATTGACCTTGGGCCCATGCTAACTGTTGTGGCAGGATTATTACGCAACAATGTTAATAGTCAGAGCATTAGTGCCAAATCTGATGGTGAAATGAACAATCGCAGGAAAGTAACTCTACCTCTGCACCCCACACACACTCTTATCTCTCCACATGATCCTTTGTTGATCCCTGTAGGTGGAGTGGGTGTTTCACTCAGCAGCACACGAGATCACACATTGGATCCTCAACAAGGCTTTATTCCCTTAAATCGTCCTCATGGCACCACTCCACAGAGTCAGCCTCGATTCCCTGGTCAGGATCCAGCCCATGAGGTGCCAAACAATTCAGGCTTTATAAAGATTGCACCTGGTAGACCAAGACCCATTTTCTCTGCTCCAAGCAGCATTGAAGATATGGAAGGTTTTGGTCCTACTTTCCTTCCACCTCAAACACAGTCTGGCTTCACTGCAATGACAGATGATCATCTTGCCTCCACCCGAGTTGCTGTTATATCTGGATCCCCAACCATCTTCTTTGGTGGTATTGGACTTCATGACCTTCCACCACCAGGCCAACCAGCTCCCCCTTCAAGTGATGGCCAGAGCAGTGACTATGGTACTGTCACCATCCATCCTAGCCACACTCTTCTAGAGGGTCAGACAAGGCCTGTGCCAATACCTGTCCGAGTTCCACTTCCTGGTGATGGAGGACCAATCCCCCTGCCAGTACTGCCAGAAGTCCTCGCAGATGGAGAGACATTAGATGAATCCCATCTGGACTTGATTTTCAGGCCAAACCCTTATCAGCCACAGCCATCCCTTGTGGGACCCCAAACCATTGTGAGCATTGAGGGAGACAACCGAATTGTGGGAACACAAGTTATCCATGGCCACCCAACCACCCAACGCCAACCTGAACCACCCATCATTGTCTCCCCTGCTGGTGCTGAGTATATCCTTCACTCAACTGTTGGCGTGGGTATCATTTCTGGTGAGCCAAGTGAAGAGAGGCCACTGCCACCTCCAGGCTTCCAAAGTACTGTCATATCCGGGGTTGAAACCATATTCTTGGGACAGGGCACGGACCGGGGCCGCACCACAGTTGTGAGTGGGTCCTCGACGGTTTTGTCTGGTGCCACTACTATCTTTGGTTCACTGTTCACTCGCCCAGCAGAAGCAAGTGAGCTAGGAGATGACCTAACTTCTATTGTGAATGGACCAAGAGGTGTGCCAACACGTTTCATAACCCGAGTAGAGACTGTACCTCGCACTGTAACTGCCACACACACAGAGTTTGTGTATACAGCAGGTGTCACCTCTACCTTGACACAGGTGGTCTACAGCACTCTGCCTCCCCGCACTGTAGTCTCTACCATTGTTGGCACAGCAACAAGAGTTAATATTGTTACTGTCACTGTCACTCCTGATGGTGTTGCTGGCCTTCATAGAGAGCAAGACCCAACTACATATCCACCTGGTTCACCCTTTGACCCTGCCAATTATCCATCTTTCCCACTTACCCCAAATCCACTGGATGAAGAACTTAGGCTTCCTGGAGATGCAGAGGCTGTTTTAAGTGAAGATACTCTAGGCATTGCTGAAGACAATGAAATCAGTAAAGTAGTGGAGAGCAATAGTCCAGATCAAGAAATTAATCTGGGAGGTCCCCTGAGAGCACCTGTTTCCCTGTGTGACCCTCAGTGCTCAGCAGCACGCTATGAGGTGTGTCGCATTGTTCGTGGAGACCACACCTGTGTCTGCCGCCCAGGTTACTCTCGCAGGAATGAGTATGATGCCTGTAAACGTAAGTAGCATAACTGTCTGTGTACTTGCATGACAAATTTTTAATCAGTGAGGTTCATGTATATGCAGAATGTAGCTCTTTTTGGAGGCTGCAAAATGCATTTATAATATGGAATTGGAATCATGCATGTAGAGTTTTATGTTTAGATCAAGAAACCTCATTCAAGAAAAATAGATCCAATTACGGCAGGACTATGTTGCTTATAAGACAATAATGATGAAAATATTTTCTGGAAATGTGACTGTCAGATCCATGCAGAAAAATAGATAATTTCAAAAGTTTCAATAATAGTTTCCCTCCTTTCAGCTTCCCTAGCATACAACATTCAAGTGCTTCTGGACCGCATGAGTGATGGACAACTTGTCTTTGACTCGGTCCTCCGCAATGCCTCCCACCCCATCACCCAAGATCTGTCTTACATTACCATACATGGCGTGAGCCAGGCAATGATGGATTCCCCTCTTGGTCCTCGATACCACACTGCTGCCATCACCAAGTTCTCTGACACTAAGGAAATGGTGATGCCAGCCTCTGTTTATGATATGGTGAGCTTATTGTGAAATTGTTCATGTACAGAACCAGCATGTAAAGGAGAAAGCAATTCCTAAAACTAATTTTTCTAAAATAGAATTGGACCAAATGTCTATATCATCATCAGCAGCATCATCTTTGAATCCACTGCAGGACAAAGACCTCTGCCAACCTTCTCCACTCATCTCTATCGGCAACTCATCTATTCCAGGCCACCCCACCAAATCTACCTAATTAATTTCTCATCTAATTCTCTGTCTGCCCTGCTTTCTCTTACCATCCCTGGGTTGACATTATGTTACTTCAGTTCTCCATCTATTATACATTCGGCACATGACATGTCCTGCCCATGTCCACTTTCTCCTAATTGTAATCAAGATATATTGAATTTTGGTCTGCTCACTAATCCATGATTCTCTCTTCTCATCTCTCCATGTTATGCTGACCATAACACTGAAGTTTACGTTCCAATACTTTCATAATCCATGTCTCAGATCCATATGCTAGTACTGGCAGGATGCACTGATTATGAACGTTTCTCTTTAGTGATAGTGGGAGATTACTTTTCATAACATTATGTTACCCTGTGGTGGAGGCTGCAACACTATTACAATACTATTCCCTGCGGCTTGTAAAAGGCAACAAAAAGGGAATGAGTGAGAGGTCTGGGAAGACTTCCTTTGTATTCCCTCCCACCAAAAAACAGGATGCAGAATGGGATGTGAGATTAAAGTCTCCCTGAACCCTTGTCTTGGCTTCCGCCTTTTTATGGGATATAAGTCAGGTATATAGATAGATAGATAGATAGATATCTGCCAAAAGCACTTCATCCCATCTCTATTTTACAAATGTCTATAATCATACCTTAAATCATCGACATTAATATGTAATGTTTAAGTGCAAATATAGTATTAATCCACATGTAATCATCAGGACCATGGACTGGTAGCAGATGTCAAGGTGGAGTTTTTGAGGGAAGAGGAAGATGTAGAAGAGGATTTCCTGAATGAGGTGAAAGTGAAGCAGGCTTTGGAGACAGTCCTGAAGGGAAGCAACTATTCTTTGGGTGGTACTGGGCTCTTCACCAGCAAAGCAGCAGCAATATTGGCCTCAGAGGACTTCAATGAGTGCATATTTGAAGACCACAATGACTGCTCACTCAATGCTAATTGCTTCAACACACCTGGCTCTTACCTGTGTGCCTGCAGAGACGGCTTCAAGGATATTTCAGAATTACCAGGAAGGGAGTGTGCTGGTAAGTAGAGTACATATTTGTATTGTATACATTATTTATTTTGTTTAGTACGTTTATTTTACTGTGATTACATCCACACACTTTCAGATACTGTTATATGACTTTGTTTAAAATTTTGCAAGAATTTCAAACTTTTTTTTTTTTTTTAATAAAATGTAAGGAATATGGAGATATACAGTTTTTAATCCTTGTGTCTCTGAGACATGGGGATTTATAATACATTTTTTTTTTTTTATCCTTTGCATACTACTTGGGTCCAGTAAAAGAGAAGCTTTGAATATTTTTCCACAAGACAATAAGGAATCAATTCTTATCTTTATTTTTTTACTTTCGTGATTGATTTTACCATTTCTCATTACCACGTATTTTCTTTTCTGCTTGTTGCCTCACATTTTTTCTATAAAGTCAACAAAAATCATAAAACAAGTGAATAAGAAAAAAGAACTCATAAAAAACCTATTTCAATGTGACATGAAATACAAGGACCTCTTATTGTGATTCTTCTGCCAGTGTTGAATTTTTTATTGTTACCTCATAACCATATAACATACAATGGTGATTTCCATATAACACTTTCTCTGTTATGGTGCACCAACAGTCCAGACGGAGCAGTGTGCACAGTGCAACTTCCGGGGTGAATGTGTGACAGAACCAGATGGGTCAGTGGGATGCCGGTGTCTGCAGTGGTTCAGTGGTAAACAGTGTCAGCTCAACCTCAGAGGTAATATGACAGACTGACAAGGTGAAATCTGCATTGAGAAGCATGTCTAAATACTGTTAAATGTACTCATAATGAATGATATAGAACTTTGTAACATTTTGAGGTTACTCAACATTGTTGAATTAACATCTGCGTGTAAAATTTGTTTAAATACAAATGCTTAAATACTTAGAGGAATGATTAGAACTTTTGCTTTCTGTGCAGAACATTGTGCATAAAGGGAATATAATATACAAGTTCATTATTGTACTACTACTACTATTACTATAATAACCAAGGAAAATTATTTATACTGTACTGTAGACTGGTTGTGTATTTTTCCGTGAAATATGCAGAGGAATGTTATACAAACTTGTGTATAGTATATAGTTTGATGATATTTTGGAAAAAGATAAAGATATATTTTACCCACTGATTAAGTGTACTTGCCTAAAGAACCAACTACAGTATACCAAATAATTTTTACCTTTGATTGAAACTGAAATTTTTTTTGACACTGTATCAATCCGTTTTATTTTGTCAGTTATGCTGATTGCGCTGGTAACAGTGGGCTCCCTCCTGATCCTGCTGCTGCTGCTGTGTGTGGTGCTGTGTTGCATGAGGGCACGACGCAATACTCAGGATAAGCTGACACAGGTACGAAGCCCTCAAGTTAATGCATTTAGAGGATGAAAATTATCTTCATCCTCAGCCTGCTTCTGCTTATAATGTGATGTATCATCAATGTCATCATCTTTACCCTCATTACTATCATATCCCCAATTTTTCACCTCAAGATAAGTGAAAATCAAATGCATAAAAATGGAAACCACTACTACTGTAATAGGTCCATTACCCAATCATACAGTATTTATTCCACACTGCTACACATGCATTTACTTACATACCTGTATATGTATCTAACTATACTAAGCAATGAGCAGTTATAGAGCCCAATATCAGAGTTTTGTAAGTAAAGAAAACAAAATCTGTCAATGAAATTCCCAGTTCCAGCTCCTTGTATCAAAAGGAAACACTTCCTAGCTTATGTTTTGGTCCTGCAGGTGACTGGAGCCCCGACTTTCCTGCGGGCACGTTCCACTGACATGTCTGGCACCCTGGACCGCCGTGCAATGATTCATGAAACATCCTCTGAGAGCTCTGGGGAACATCCACTACACCACCACCACCATCACCACCACCCCCACCATACTGTCTTCATGGTAAGTTGGAGGAAAGGAAGGTGTAAATCTTATGATGAATCTTGTTGGGTTATGACAGATTCTCAAGTGATTGATGTGTTTATTTCTAATTGAATATGTTCTCATAGAACTTTCAGTTTGATGTATTATCTATCTATCTATTAATCTATCAGTCGATCAATCACTTTATATCTGATGCCTGTCCCCAAGAACTCACCCCCCCACCAGGGTATGTCCATGGCAGGAGTCTCTATTTACTCCTGTCCTTACAGTCCCTCCTTGCATGCTATAATTCTCTCATTCTCTTTTCTCCCTTTCCTCTTACATATTCTAGCACTCTGCCCTATTTCACGGTGGGTTGTCTCCTTGCACTCACCACATCTACCATACTCGTGCACACTTTCTTTGTCATCTCACTTTCTGGAATTCTTAATATTGCTGTGTTTGACTCTCAGTCACTCAACATTCTATCACTTCTTAACTAGACATACCAAATTTGTTATACACACTTTCATCATCCATTCTACTGCCACTACATGCTTTTTGTCAGGTAACTCATTTCTACTGCTTGGATTCTTGATCTTTGTCTTCCACTCCATACTTAAGCCTCATGTGTATAAGTAATTGTCGATACAATTATTCTGTCACGCAATGCAGTATCTTTCCTATTTCCATGCTTACTGTCCTATCTTTCATCATACGTATGTCCTAGAGTTCCAACCACATTCTTCCTCTATGCAGCTCTTTTGTTGGGTCACCTTCCATCCTTCTGTGTTTGTGCAGGATCGAACCAAGCTACTTAAGTTCATGTACCTCCTTTATTCTTTCTCCATGAAGCCTAATTTCACATTCTTTTGGACATTCAACTCCTACCATGTATTGTCCTTATACCTGGGGAACGTTTACTTTTTATGAATTCGCATGACACTTAATTACACTAAAATAATTTAAAGATAATTTTATATCTTCAATATGATCTTGTTCTAACTTCAGTACAGAATATATAAGAACTTAAAGTTACACACCTTAGATGACAAATTTTTGGAAAAAAAATTGGAGATGAGGATGTTCACAAAAATTTCATCTCATATATTATAAAATGAAGACTAAAGAATATTTCCTTCCCTCAAGTCTCCCACCACAGCAGAAAAGCAGGAGCGTGTGGCTCGACCTCCTCGGTCAGAGATCAGCACCAGCAGGCGGTCACGCTCCTCCTTTGCTGAGGACCGGTCAATGGGTGTCCACACCACGCTGCCACCTGTGGTGAGTTGCACTACCCCGCTTATCTCTCTGGAGGATAGAGTCCATCCTTTCATGGAAATATTGATGTTGATATTTTCATCTAGTTTTTCCAGTAATATCATTTGTAATAGAGTGTATGAGTCCTCTATCATTCATGTATTCTTACTCATTATTTTCTGTCTACCTTTTCATCTATCTAGCTACTTATATTTTACATTTAGAATATTTTCATGAAGAAATCCCCTGCATCAGTAGTAATGGAAGAGAAGTTACTAAATTTTCATGTTTCAGTAAGTAAGGTAAATGAAATAATTTCCTTCCAGCTGATACCAAGAGTGAAAGGTCCAGCTCCTCCTCGGCCTGCAGTCGTGAGTCGGGACAAGGATGGAGAGCCAAGAGTCATGATTGGTGCTGATGCTCGCTCTGACCTAGCTGGCTCCCAACAGGCCTTTGTTGACCTACTGGACCCACCTGGACCAGTTCCATGCCACTCCAGCAGGAGGGAGAGCATGACTGCTGCTTCCATCCACAGTAGTGCTCGTATCAACCGCTCTCGGTCACACTCTCGGGAACGCCTGTCTGATGCCTTCCTCCACCAGCTCCACCCACAGGGATCCACTCGCTCCCGCTCCACTGACAGACTCCACAACAGCTCTCATGACCTTAACTCAGAGTTTGGCGTCAACTATTCTTTCCGGGGAGATGGTGAACGGTAAGTTTCCTTGCTGGTATTTTTCTTGTTGGCATGCTAAGTCCTTTGCTTGTGTTGTACTTCTGTTAATTAAATTTGGATACGTACCTTTAGATTCTGACTAGATTATTTTGATAACTGTATACATGTTCCCATATGTAAATATGAATATCAAATCATATGATTGTTTTTACATGTGTATACACTGTATTTTCTCTTGGCTTTAAATAGAAAATACATTATAGACACTATAGATGAAAATTAAGTAAACACAGATTTTCTGATTATGATGCCTACTCCTTGTTCTTTTTTGTATTTTTGTTCTATGTAGCAAAATATGTGATTGTTCTTCAGTTTTATGAATTCTTCTCCAGTTCTTCAAATTTCACTTAGGTCTATGATATCCCATTCGACGCTTTCTAATTCTTCGATTAACACTTTAAGACTACCTTCACTAACTAGTATCCTAATATTATAAGTGCCCCAATGTCAAAGTTCCAAAGGCAGCCTGTCCAAACAGATTTTTAGCATTCCTTGCACCGCCTCAGTAGTCCAGTGGTTAGCACGTCTGACTATGAATCCGCTGGCCCGAGTTCGATCTCGGACACAGGCAGGCATTGCACAGCTCACCCAGCTGTTCATCCTCCCAATCGGGTTGGTAAATAAATGGGTATCTAGAGAATCCTGGGGAAGGTAAACTGTGGAAAGTCGGACATCACAGTGGTCCTGTGTCCCAGCGTAATGGATTAATTTCCAATAAGGGCTCAAAGGCCAATGTAACGGGAGACGAGCGCCCACAGCTACACGCAGATATAGCGTGTGTCCCGAATTTACCTTTACCTTGGTCTAGAGCAGGTCTGGCCACCGCTGAGGTCAATTGCTCCATTGCTGCTGGGGACTGAGGGCCATGACATTGATATACTGTTCATGTTGGGGGGATAAGACAGTACCACGCCACACTGTCTTAAGATAGCTTGGTTTGGGAACGCATTTTTCCTCACAATGAACCAGCCTAGTTTAGCTCCACTGATTCTAGGAAATTATAAGCCCCTTCACCAAGACAAGGTTTTGTTCTTTGAATCGGAATTATGATAGGAATCCAATCAAACACTAAAGTAAGAAAAGGTTTTTCTGATTACCAATCCCCAAAACAAAAAAACATTAACCAGTTTTGAAGCAAGTATTAATGAATGTTGTGTTGCAGGACAATGAGTGTGGCAAGATCTTATGATGAGACTACAGTACGTCCTCCAATCAGAAGCTTGCGAGCGGAGAGTTTCTATTCCTCAAAGGCGCTTTCATCTCAGCACATTTCTGTAAGTACCTCGAGATGTGTGGGTTGGCACCTCGCTTGGTGGCTGTAGTTGTGGAAAATATAGGCTCAGGATATACTTAATTAATGTTGCTTAGCTTCTGTAGTTTGCACAAGAAGCTATGATGCTAATATCTTAATCCATTTTTCTGAGAACATAACTACAATTTATAGCTCTTTATGTTAGTTATTTTTCTTTACTTAAAATTTTTAGGTTGAATTTTCTTTTAATCTGAATGAGACATTTCTTAATACGGGGCACAGATCCTTCTTGCAGCACATTACCTGTTTGTAGTTAGTTATGTTCCTGGCATCTCACTCACCCTGATGTAAGTTTAATTTGTATTATTCCTGCACTCCTTCTTCACCCTGTCCTATCCTCCTTTAGGAGCACCAGACCATGGCTGAGAGGGATGGAGGTTCTACTGTGGTCTATCCTCAGACTGAGCTGTACCGACCAGTAAGGGTAAGTCACTCCATGTTCTCTCTTTCCCTTCATAGTATTACACTCAATAGGATTTTTTTAGCAGCAGCTGATATCTGCATTGTGTGTTTCCAGCCCTTTTGAAGCCTAGGAGGTACACTCATGCTACATTCTCTTTTTCAGGATAATGACTCCTTGAGTGACATGAGTGAACTGCACTCCAAAGTTACCTCCACCAGGGGAGGTTCAAGGAACTTCTTCTCCTGAGTGGCTCCTAAACCTGTTAGCCACTCATCCTGCTCAAGACTGCCTCAGAAGTAGGCCGCTGTTATCAGCGGCAGTCTAAGGCAGCTTCTGAGAAGTGAAAAATATTCCATATGTGTAGTAGATGATAAATCAACAGTATATAATTCAGTCATGTTAATCAAAAGTACACAATACATATAAATGAAATATTGTAATGGAATTTCAATATGCATAAAAACAAGAAATAATATTTCATGAAAATGTTCTCCAGTAATGTGTAAGTTTTAAGGAAATGATTGCTACACTGGGAGAAAGTTAAGAGATTAAGCTACAGAAGATGTATATTATTAGTTTTTATTTTTTGTACTTGCCTACTTATCCCCATTACAGAAACCAAGAGTGTTTACCCAAAATTAACAATGGCTCTTTGCCGTTATGTTAGGATGCTGTTCCTCTTATTTTCAGAGGCGTGTGTGTGAGGAGGGAGCAGCCCTTCCCTTCCCTTGACGGTGCATATTGAAAAGCAAAAAAGGTCACTTAGGGCTCAGGTAATACACTCACTGCTCAAGAAGCTTCATGGTATTTATTTATTTTTATGGAATAGGCTTCATGTACTGCATGTTTTCTGTTTCATCTGGTTGCTCTTTTTTTATATTAAAAACCAATTATAGTGAATCTAACAATGTCAGCCTGATGTGTGACCTATTTTGCTGATCTATGAATATCTATATTTTTCCAGAAAACTATCATGTATTGTACTGATATATATATATATATATATATATATATATATATATATATATATATATATATATATATATATATATATATATATATATTTGTTACTTAGGTAAACAATCAAGAGTTTTGTTATATTAGTACAGTGTAATTACTAATGTCTAATTTTAGGATAATATTCATATCATGAAGGTTGCATTTGATTTGAAAGTTTTTCCAAGTGGTGTTTGGCTCCATAGAAAAATTATTTGGGGCCGAGGCCCTCTTTTTGTACTTGCATACTTTATGAGGTGAATCCTTATCCTAGCAGTTATGAAGTGTACATACAACCATTGTATATATTTGTACCCAAGAGCATGTCTGGCTGGTCCAAGCGAACTACACCACCCTAACAGTCTAACAGTTGGTTGGTACATTGACAATACCCCAGGTACTGTTCGTGTTAATGGAAAGGTGTCACTACAAGGTGTCTTGACAGCTAGATGTGGAGCACCTTTAAAGGTGATGTTAGTGTCACAGTGTCCTTGGTGTTCCATGGTAGCTGGCTAGCCTGACACTGGCAGTAGCTGGGGTCCGTCTTCCCCATGCTGGCAGGTCTTCTCGCACCATCCTAGGGTTGATATTTTGTACATTGTAGGACTAAGGATCTTCACCGCTGTGCCAGACTGTGTTCCTTGCTCACAGGACTTGTAAAGAGGCCTCCTCACAGCCTGTTTCTGATGGTGCAGGACACAGTTCAAGAGAAGGATTATCATACTTGTATAAACTTTCTTTGTGCCAAATGGCAGCACTTATTGGGTTCCTGTACTACTTGGGTAGTTTTCTATGTTTGATGGCAGGCAGGTGTTGCTTCACACCTGCCTTGCCACACTAAGGTCTGGCCTGCCCTGAGGAGGACTGTTGTCGAGAGTGTACTGCGCTTGTTCCATTTTATTAATAAACACTATATCAATATTTTAATGTTTGAATGACCTTAATTGATATAATTCGCTCATCTTCATACACAGTGATAATCCAGAATACTACGAGTGTCTTCAGTCTACTGAGTTGTTGGTCAAAAGGGAAAGACATCACACACGTTGCTTTTCTATCTCAAGTTCTGCTGGTTTGTTCAGCTGTGGTAACCATTAAGTGGGGTATTATTTTACATCTTCACCAGAATGCTCTAGAGAATTCAGGGTTATATTTATACATTACCTGATGAATTCTGAAAAGGTTTTCTTGATTACATTTCTGTCGCAAATTCCTAGTTTGTGAGATATTCAATGTTTTCTATGAGACCTTCTCTTTGCGAATAAGGTAAAGTTCCGACTGGGTGACACCCCTCTCCAGCACGTTACCACGCACCAGTACCAGTACCAGTACCTTCGAGAGCGGACTGCAGTGATGGTGAAGATGCTACACTGCCTGTTGGGCCGGGGAGCCGGTGCCTCTGTGGAAGTGAAACGGCGGTTTTACACTGCTGCGGTCTGCTCAGTTCTGGACTACTCTGCACCCTGCCTTCCAGGACTCAGCAACACCAGCTATCAGTCCCTCGAGGTAGTCCAAAATGGAGCTATGAGAGCCATTCCAGGGGTGCCGCAGTGGACGTCCGTGCTAACACTAAGGGAGAAGTGCGGCCTACCCTCAGTCAAGAACCACATCTTGGCCAGAACTTTCATTGCCTTAGTGGTGTATCTACGCTGCTGGCCACCTACACATCTGTCCACCCAGTTTTGCCAGGCGCTCCAGCGTCCACCTTCAGCTACTCCTGAACAGAATTGGGTGCACGCTGCAGCTGACGCTGCCTGCACCTTAGGGGTGGCTGACGACGTGAGGTGTGACCTGGACCTACCCTTCCCGGATTGCCTCTCGCCTCCACCTTGGGCCCCACTGCTCATTACTACCACCACGTCTCCCTATGTCTGACCCAAGGCGTTACACCCTGCTTGTCTCCGACAGGAGACACTAGCACTGGTGGCCTCGTGTTCTACCTGAGCCACCCGCCTGTACTATATGGACGGTTCGGTTGGAGAAAGGGGCACTGCGGGTGCAGTTTTTGTGTGTGGACCACTTATAGTAGCACACAGGCTTCCACCGTACACCACCACATTCTAGGCAGAGCTGACTGCACTGCTTCTTGCACTCCGAAATGCTAGTGAAGGGTACGTCGGAAACATATATCTTTTCACTGACTCCCTCGCCTCACTGAAAGCCCTCCATCACGACTCTCCGAAAGACAACATCCAGCTGTTGTCTGCCATCCACCAACAACTGGCTGTTCTTTACCGGAGCGGCACTGCAGTCATCTGTCACTGAGTCCCGGGGCATGTTGGTGTCTCGGGGAATGAGAGGGCCGACACTGCAGCTTGACTGGCTGGCGTGGGGCCACGAATCACTTTTACCATCCTTGGAAGCGCCTCCTCCATAAAGACAGCAGTCAACAGGGTGGTGGTGAAGGCCACGCGCAGCCTATTCGACACCGCGGTGGAGGAAGGGTCCCGGTCGGCATCCTGGTACGCCACGGCAACTCAACGAGAACCATTCCTCCTTCCGCCCCGCCTGACTCCTGGTGTTGCAACACGCATCACTCGCCTACGTCTTGGGCACCTGTGTTCGACACAGATAAGCCAGACAGAAACAGAGCCCTGCCCACACTGCTTTGTGGAGGAGGAGGACCCTCTTCACCACTACCTGCTCCACTGTCCAGCGACACACGTCCTCCGCCCCCGTGTGGCCTAGACTCAAGGGACTGAGTCCGATCAGGCGGCCCGTGTTGTCGCTGCAACCACACTGTCTACACCAGGGGTTTTCAACCTGGGGTACGCGTACCCCAAGGGGTACGTGACAGGAATTTTGGGGGTACGTGACAGGTTTCTCAAAAAACTTTGGTTCTGAATAAGACTTAAATAAGTGCAAAACTATTTGTAGAAAGTGGCCTACATGTGCTAGGCTAGATGTGTCCTCCACTAGAACCAGGACACTAGGTGACAACGTTAAGGAAACTCTTGGAGTTATGTCATTAAATTGAGAGAAAGCTCTCTTGGGCTACACTTGCCATACAACCTTACATTTAAGTTACCTCATTTATGTAGTCATGGGTTTTGCTCTTAGCTAAGGAGTGATGTGCCTACACTGCAGCCATAATAACTGGTAATGGTTTCATGCCAAGTTTGTGGCTTTCAGTTATGTCTGCCAACGGCGGTTGCGGCAGAGATTGTGATCATCAATGTATGTATGTTTATCTGTCTGCCTGTTGGTTAGTAAATTTATTGCTGTACCCAGCCCACATGTGCTGGGGGCAGGGAGTTAGGTCTATTATAGAACCTGGACTGATCCATAAATTCACAGACAATTATTGTTGTTATTACGTGAGATACTGATGAATTTATGGGCGCATTTAATAATAAATTTTATGTACTGATAGATTTATGAGCAGATTTTTTGTCATCACACCAATAATTCGTGGACACATTTGTTATTATTTACTGATGAATTCCTGGACGCATATGTTATGTTGTGACGAATTCATGGGCAAGAATGTTGGGAAAGTGTACCAATGAATTGATGGGTACATTTGTTGCCATTATGTGACTGTGGGGTGTGCAGTATGACAGTGTGGTGTGGTGACTGACTGTGGTGTGCAGTGTATAAACTAAGTTGATAAACCATGCATTTCTTTTTACCCTTCTTGATGCTGCATTCTGGGTAAAGGGTACGTGACCAATATTGAAAGACTTCAAGGGGTACATAAGATTAAAAAGGTTGAGAACCCCTGGTCTACACCAATTAAAGTATGTACAATGTACCCGCCGCCGCGTTGACTCAAAATTACAAATGCACAACATTGACGGACTCTAAATAGTCCGTGTGTCCCCTAGATGGGGACACAAATAGACAACCAACCAACCAACCAAGGTAAAGTTTAGTTTGGTTTGAACAAGAATGTTATTTGTCAATATAGGTTAAGGTTTGGTTATGTTAATTTAAAAGCTATCAAATGTTTTCTATGATTAAAAGTCGATGGTTGGACGAGGTGCAGACGCCATTCTTTTCGTAGCCACACGCCTTTATGGTGAAGATGTAAAAAATTACCTTAAGTGGTGTCACTGTTGTTACTTGTCATCAAGAAAGCAAGTTATTAATAATGTTTGCGTAGGTGTTTAATTGAATAGATATGTTGGCATACAGAAAAACATAGTCACTGACCATGGAATGCATGTAAGTACATAATCTATTCCTTATCAACTGAAAATGTAAATGTAAATAAGTCTGTCTTCACCGGCAGGAATTGCATTATTCTTTAAAAGTTTCAAAGGATATATAATCTACCTGTGGTTATATTTGAAGAAAACTTAAATGAATGAAGAGTATGATAGCATTGATTGTGTCTTATAACACGCAGATGTCCAAATATTTGGTAACTTTCTCAAAGATGGGTAATAAACGAAAACATCGACTCTAGCATATACCTAACGTCTAATGAGGAGTGAATGTTTATTTTAATTCTTTTAAAATAACCCCTTGAATTGGGTAGCTATCTGTTGGAGAATTATAGTGCCTGATAAAGGTAGACTGTATATATAACAATCCCAGGATATTACTTAAGGCAAGAAAGAAAAAAAAGCTGACAACGTCTAACTTCTATTTGAAGAAGCTCCTGCCTCTTGGCTCCTGCGACCTGTTGGTAACCGTGGGTTACGTTATTAATTCACCTGCACGTAAAGTATTATATAAAGTCTTATCTGTAGCATGATATAATGACCAACACTATACTTTTACTATTAAGTGTTCATAATAAAAGAAAAAAAAATCATAAAGTAACAGTGATGTGATAATCTAATAATCTCGATTACTTAACCTTGTTCTAGACAGCGGAATCTAATATGGTGTAAAGTGTGTGTGAAGGACTGTGTGGCCAGGCGACTTAACTAAAAGGTAAATATCATGATGACTGTTGTTATCTGAGGACATTTCTTCTCTCAATAACTTTCACTGAAGTACAAGATACATCCGTGTGCCTTGGTGAGGTCACTCGGGTGGGTGTGTGCTGCTAGGCATGTCAGGCATGAGTTGAGGGCGGCTGCAGGTTGAGGTTCATTACTGTCATGGTGGCTGCTGGAGGCTGTCTTCAAGTATCTTGGCTTACTACCGAGTACCGACTATGTTTGGGACGGTTTTTGTGCACATTGTGGAGGCTGTAGTAGTTTTCGTGTCCAAGTGTAGGCTATGATTAGGTTTTCGCACCCCATGTGGCGTTTAAAAATAGTCAGCGTAGTTCATACGAATCTTAACCGAAATAACTACGCAAACGCTTCCTTTTATGAGTATAAAGTATTTACTGATTACTTTGAGTAATTGGTAAACTTTTCGTTAGGCATACGTTATCCAAAACAATATTTAAGAGCATTTTGTAAATCATATCTATTTATCAAAGAGCAGTACACAAACCCTGACAGGGTGACACACTGTGTATTCTGTATTGGGATTAGCTGATACGATGCTGCTTTGGAATGTTGATGTGCTGAAGCCGTGCCCACAGTGTGCTTTTGCTGACATTCTCAGGGACGAGTGTTTAATTGCGTTTAGGGTTGCCACTTCCATCTCAAACAAATACGGAACGCAGTAGGTAAAGTTGGAACTGTGATGGCGAGTGGAGAGAGTGAAGATAAGTTCTTTCATAAG
>JAPQNM010000016.1:4138422-4140922 GCA_029783475.1 Metacarcinus magister
CCCCCCAAAATAAATGACAAGGTTCTTATCAACATACTGTATTTACATAACAGAGCTACACGAGAGAAACACAGGGCTACACCACACTACACTGTCACTAGTTAATTGTTATGATTATTCTTTGGCGTGGAGTGTTGAGGGAGGGCCAGGAAGGGGACGGGAGGGAAAAGTAAGGAAGATAAGAAATGGGAGATGGAAGGAGAGACGGTGGGAGAGGAGAAATGGGAGAAAGTGAAAATGGATGTGATTGAAGTTGGTCAAAAGCTAATTGTGGATGAGTGGAAGTTGAGAGAGAGAGAGAGAGAGAGAGAGAGAGAGAGAGAGAGAGAGAGAGAGAGAGAGAGAGAGAGAGAGAGAGAGAGAGAGAGAGAGAGAGAGAGGATGAAGGTGGATCATAGGATACTAAAATGACCCTATTTCGATGAGGCTGAGGTCATGGTAGCAGACAGGTCAGTAGGCGTGAGGTCATCATCGCTGTCCTGGGTCACGGTCAGCTCTTCGTCGTCGTCGTCCTTGTCGTTGTGACGATGGGCGTGGCGTAAGGGCGGGGCTGGCAGGGGAGCCTCCTCGTTCCTCCCCAGTGGTCGTTTCTCGAGAGATGAGGGAGTACTGGCAAGCTGAGGGCAAGGACGACCTCATGTATGGATGTATAGGAATGTATGGAGAATGTACGATGTGTGGAAAAGGGGAATAGTGGAAGTATGGGAAGAACGTATGGGTGGGTGATTGACTGTGTAGTATATATGTGTATGGATATGTGAATGGATTATATGAAGTGTATGATGATGTATGGTGCATGACTGGTATGTAGTTATGTATACGTACATGATGATTGATCAATTTATTTCACCTAAAGGGCGACAAACGTAGTGACAGAGCCATGAGGCCATAACTTATTTACAGAGGCATTCGTGTCTCGCAGGGCACGTTGTTACAATTCATATATACATACAGACGTACACACACACACACACACACACACACACACACACACACACACACACACACACACACACACACACACACACACACACACTAATAGCTCGTATGTATTAATCTAGTATCCACTAAAATGTGGATGAAGATGTGGCATGAAAATTTCTGCAAATGGAGTGAAATGTAATGTAGAGGAATGGGTGAAAAAAAATACTTAGATGTTGTTTTGGTCATATGTATTCATTTAACATCCACCAAAATGTGGATTACTCACAAGCATTGCATCTAATATACATACATGATGCTGCACGGAAAAAAGTGAATAATGCAAAGAGATTATGATAGTGTGATGCATGAGTAATATCAAGGTTGTATGGTGTGTGAACTATAAGTGATGGGTGATGAATGTATTATGTATGGATGAAGGTTGATCTTTAATGAACTGATGCCGTCTGGATCGTGTATGTATTATGCAAGTGGCTTGGCTGTTGGTGGGTCCTGTATAGTATAGTATGGTGATGAAATACGTTGTGGAGGTTTATGTCAAGTGTATATGGCTCAGTAGGCAGGACAAAAATGTGATAGAGTGTGTCTGGTGTTGGCGGCGGCCACCTGAGGGTCGCGGGCACTCACCTGGCTGTGGGCAAGGTGCATGGGCAAGGCGAGGCGAGGCAGCAGGGGGTGGTCGTGCAGAGAGGCGTGGCTGAGGCAGGGACACAAGCCCGCCCCGAGGCACCCCACGTGCTCCTCTCCACGCCACCGTAGGGTCGCCGCTGCCGCCGCGCCGAGGCTGCTAATACTGGAGAAGTAAGACGGGTTGCTTTTAGAATACAGACGTTGTGAGCACACCCCTTCCTGCTGAGCACAGCGAGGCGCAGCAGGACTCACAGAGCGTGGAGGGCGAGTTAGTGTCATGTTAATCACTTTAATCGATGAGCTTCGAAGGAGAGAGGCTGTGCAATGGCTTACCTGGTGGCAACGGCCAGGTGTTCGTCGGCGGTGAGGGTGGTTGGTGGGGCGGAGGTGACGGCTGGGGGTGGTGAGACGCGGCGGAGGGCGGTGCTCACCGGCGGCCTCTCCCCGCCCACTGCAGCCTCGGAGGCGGAGCTGGGCGGGAGAGCAAGCGGGGGTGACGGTAGCGGCGCCTGGCCCCGCCCCATTGGGGGACTGGCAGGGCAAGGTGGTGGTGGGGGTGAACGTGTGAGCCAGGCCGGCGGGGACAGACCCAGGTAGCGGAGCCGCCACGCGTCTTGAACGAACTGCATCCTCGTCTGTTTGCGCCACTTGGCCCGCCGGTTCTGGAACCACACCTGTGGAGGTGATAAATGTTGTCAACAGAGGGCGGCAGGTGTGGCGCAGCAGCCATGCCAAAAGGAAAGGGGTGGGGTGGGGGGCAACGCGCCGGCCTGAAGAGGGCCGGCGGCGGCGGCGGCGAAAACATAGCTACGCCGCAAGACTGCCGTCAAGCCCCTGCTGCTGGCGTTATTTGGACGCCTTAACGGTCACAGCCTTGATTCAGGGGCTCAGAGCCTCACGCTGCCCTGTCCCGGTTGTACTGGCGTCC
>JAPQNM010000016.1:4153422-4160922 GCA_029783475.1 Metacarcinus magister
TTATAAAATCAGAGAATTCCGGCGAGAACAATGTTGACAAAAGCCTCGGCAGGTTGATAACAAACAACTTTTGCCAACTCCGGAGTGACTGTTTGAGGGGAGGGAGGCAGGGAGGGAGGGGTGAAGGAGGGAGATGGAGAGGGAGATAGAATGGTGGGGAGGGAAGGTTGGATGGAGGGATGAGGAAAAGGGAAGGATTGCTAGATGCTTCATGTATTTTTGTTCTCGTTTGTATGTGTGTATGTTTGTGTGTGTGTGTGTGTGTTGTGTGTTTGTGTTGGTAATGTGATGTGTGTTATTCGTGTTTAGATTCAGTTTTTTTTTCTTCGAGACTTGATTTATTTATTCATTTGTTTGATCTTTTATCTATATTGATTTTTTCTTCCTACCTTCCTTCCTTCCTTCCTTGCTTCTTACCTTCCTTCCTTCCTTCCTTCCTTCCTACCTTCTACCTTCCTTCCTTCCTTCCTTCCTTCCTTCCTTCCTTCCTTCCTTCCTTCCTTCCTTTCCGTCTTCTTTTTCTTTCTTTTCTTTCTTTCTTTCTATACTTATTTATATATGTGTGTATCGACGTATCTATCTATATGGACATTATCTATCATTTAATTTATCTATCTACTTATCTATCTATCTAACTATCCACACGGGCATTATAGTTATGGTTAATAGTTTCATTTACCAGATTTCTACGTGTTTATTTTTTTTTATTCTCGTTTCTCTATACGTATAAGTAAGGTAGTGGATTTTGCTTATCATTCTTTATTCATTTAATTATGTATTTATTATTTATTCATGTATTTATTTATTTATTTATTTATTTAGTGTATACAGCCAGGTAGGACACACTTACTCTACCTTATTCTCACGCTCTTATTACTACTTACCTGTGTTGGCTTAGCTACCTGTGTGTGTGTGTGTGTGTGTGTGTGTGTGTGTGTGTGTGTGTGTGTGTGTGTGTGTGTGTGTGTGTGTGTGTGTGAGTGTGTGTGTGTGTGTGTGTGTGAGTGTGTGTGTGTGTGTGTGTGTGTGTGTGTGTGTGTGTGTGTGTGTGTGTGTGTGTGTGTGTGTGTGTGTGTGTGTGTGTGTACCGGTGATGTATGAATATTGTGCTTGTTTTTAATCTTTTCATTTAATCCGTTAGTGATTGTTGTTTTATTTATTTATTATTAATTTATTTGTTTGTTTGTTTGTTTGTTTGTTTGTTTGTTTGTTTGTTTGTTTACTCTCAATCTGTATTCGATCACTGTGGAGTAAACTGCAATGATTTTCTCTTCCTTCTTGTCCCCTCATCTCTCCCTCTTCTCTCGACGCCCTGTCCTCCCTTTCTCTCTCTCTCTCTCTCTCTCTCTCTCTCTCTCTCTCTCTCTCTCTCTCTCTCTCTCTCTCTCTCTCTCTCTCTCTCTCTCTTTCTTTCTTTCTTTCTCATCCATTCTTGTTTAGCAGGAAGCAAAACGTTGTGGAGTATCATATCATTATTATTATTATTATTTTTATTATTATTATTATTATTATTATTATTGTTATTGTTATTATTGTTATTATTAATGTATATTTTTTGAAATACGTGATGATTGCTTACTTCATTGTTCGTTTAGAATACAAAGGCAGCGAGGGAATTAAGAGTTTTCGGATTTTTTCAATAGACTTACGAATGATAAAAGATTAAGAATATTGCATAAGAACTCAAGATAGTTTATGTATTTTATAACTTATGTTGCGTATCACATTGATGTATGAAATGTTACCAATGTGGAGGTGACATATGTCGCCTGATTCGGTATTTTGGTTAGGAAGAGCCTGGTACAAATTCCCCGCGATCTGTGTTAAAGTTAGGGAGAGTCTTGTAGAGATTCCCGCTGTCTGTACCTTATGCTCTTCTTCCTTAGTTCAGTCCTCTTTCTTATTCCCTTTTATCCTAACTCTCCTTCTTCTTCGTCTCCTTTCCTCATCACTTATCCTTCTCCTCTCCACTGTACCTGTTTACCGTACCTGTCGTCCTTATCAGGTATTACAAGCGTTGCTACCTGTATGTTGCATTGACCTGATGTTCACTGTGTTGCTGTACTTACCTGTGCTAATTAATCATGTCAGTCTCCCTGTTTATCTCACCTGTTCAATTAGGCAAATATAAGTGAAATAATTACCTGTACTACAACAATAATAATCAGTAAGGAGGCTGTGTGTGTGTGTGTGTGTGTGTGTGTGTGTGTGTGTGTGTGTGTGGGTGTGTAAATGTGTGGTGCGTTGGTATGTATTAAAGTAAATATAAATACCTTTTTTTCGTTAAGGGAGGGAGATATTTCATTATCTTCACACCACTTCCCCCTCCCCCCCCCTCCCCCCTCCCCCCTCCCTCCCTCGCCCCCCCAAGACCATCACCTGCAAAAGGAAGATGACGGGAAAGGTGTGCAATATTGATTTCATTGATGCATCCCTACCGTCTGTCTATATGTATCCGTTCTCATAGGTGGAACATGAAGAGAGAGAGAGAGAGAGAGAGAGAGAGAGAGAGAGAGAGAGAGAGAGAGAGAGAGAGAGAGAGAGAGAGAGAGAGAGAGAGAGAGAGTCCTTAAGACGATTTGATGCCGTATATCGTTTGGAAGATAAAATGGAGAGGAGGAGGAGGAGGAGGAGGAGGAAGAGGAGGAGGAAGGGCATTTTTTTTCCATCTCAAACGAAACAAACCAGTATAAACGCGCTCCGTATCTCTCTCTCTCTCTCTCTCTCTCTCTCTCTCTCTCTCTCTCTCTCTCTCTCTCTCTCTCTCTCTCTCTCTCTCTCTCTCTCTCTCTCTGGAATAGGAGGGCAGAGGTTTCAGATCAATCCGATATAATTCAAACCATCACCAACTTCTCTTCTTTGTTTTTAGACCTCAAAGGATCGATTGAAGGAAGTTTTGATGTCATATAGGGAAGTTTTGAGGCTCCAAGGAAAGGAAATACGTAGTGAGTCTAAGGTTAATTTTTGTGACATCAGTGAAGTTTTGCAACACTGGGGAAGTTTATAATTTTTGGGAAGCTTTTTTTTTTAGACTAGGGAAGTTTTGTGATACCAGAGAAAATTTGTGATACCAGCGAAGTTTTGTGACACAGAGTTTTTTTTTATAACTCCAGGGAAGTTTTATGATACCAGGGGAAGTTTGACAACACCAGGAAGGTTTTGCAACGCCAGGGAAGTTTTGTTATACCAGTGAGGTTTTCTGACACCACTGAAATTTTGTAATACCAGAGGGAAGTTATGCTACACCAG
Source organism: Metacarcinus magister (assembly GCA_029783475.1). Taxonomy (NCBI): domain Eukaryota; kingdom Metazoa; phylum Arthropoda; class Malacostraca; order Decapoda; family Cancridae; genus Metacarcinus; species Metacarcinus magister. The sequence continues at coordinate 4,156,672 of JAPQNM010000016.1, forward strand.
GAAAGTTTGGCAACACCAAGGGGAAGTTTGGAACACCAAGGAAGTTTTGCAACACTGAGGAATCTTGACAATGCTAATTAGGTTTTGCAGCATCAGAGAAGTTTTGAGTATAAAAGCAAGTGTTCATATACTTACATTGACTATAATTAAAATAAAAACAATTGTCTAAGGATTTTATGGGGGGATAAACATATAATTTGCAGTCCTTTCGTGTCTATATGTATACAAAGGATCCTTCATAGCCTCAGATAGGATTCGCCTTGCATGTCGGTGTTACAGGTGTAGGATATTTCAATGATTACATGCACAGGATTTAGTATGAAGCAGGACTTTATTTATCTCATGCAGGATGTGAGATGAGTTGAGGATCGGTGTTCCTTAGTGTTAGATGTTAAGGTGGTGTTGTTATGCGTGTCGCGCCCTTTGTTAGGTCATCCTGAAGCACCACTACGAGGCACAACACAGCCTGACCGGTGACTGTCCGAGGAAGAGAAAGAGAAGGAGGAGGAGGAGAAGGAGAATAAGAAAGAAGGGGAGGCTGTCTATGCTCAAGGCCTATAGAAAACTTGCAAAGAATCAATAAAAATTTTCAGGCTGACAATCACCCTCTGGTGGCCGCCCCTCGACCCGCCGCCAGTCTGGTATTCGAGGGCACGGATGAAGGTCCCGCTTTGTCAGTCAGGGAATCAATCAATATTTTTCCAATTTGATAAATATCCAGAAGGCAGAGCGTAAAGCTGTTTGTGTACGTGCATTTACGTCAATTAATCAGACCCAAATGGCCAAACTACAGCGCGGATTGATCGTAATCAAGTCTGTGCCGAGAGGAGCCGCGTGCCCCAGCCCTGCGTCCCTCTCCACAACGCTTCGTCTCCACCTTCACCCTCACTCCCACGCCCGTGCCTCACCCACCACGGGGCTACAGCAGGTGGATATGACCCTCCTTACCCTCCACTGGGAATAATGACACCCTGAGAGGAGTAGAGAAGGCGTAATGGCGTGTTATATTCTTGGAATGGGCGTGCGGAGGGAAGCGTGAACGAAGCCCGGAGGGAGGAGGCCCCGCCCACCACAACTGAGCAGTGATTGGTTGTGAATACCACGAGCGGACTCCCGGGGAGACGATGGAGTTGCCAGCTAGCAATCGGGAATCATTTTTATAATAGCCTTTCTTGACAACTAATCACCTTTATTGACGGCCACAGCCTCCGTGCTAGGCCAGGAGAGGTGCTCAGGAGGCCGGGAGGTGATGCCAAGAAGGTGGAGGAGGAGTGAGAGGAGACAGCAAGGGGAAAAGAGGGGAGTGAGAGGGACAGGTGGAGGGAGGGAGGGAGGGAGGGTTGGCGTGGAGTGGCACATCAGGGAGCACACCACGTCGGGGGGCGAATGTTTTAATCAAGTTGGTTGAGTTGTGGAATCAAAAGGAAGACTCACCACGGTAGAGACTCCATTCCGGCTTGTCCATTTTATCTCGAGTTAATTTTTTTTTTTACTCTCTCTCTCTCTCTCTCTCTCTCTCTCTCTCTCTCTCTCTCTCTCTCTCTCTCTCTCTCTCTCTCTCTCTCTCTCTCTCTCTCTCTCTATTTTGAGCTGAAGGGACTTTGGCAGATTACCACACGCCCGAGTCTGCTGCAGAGGGGGAAGATGAGGCTGCTAAGTAAATCATTTTGAATCTGTGTGTGTGTGTGTGTGTGTGTGTGTGTGTGTGTGTGTGTGTGTGTGTGTGTGTGTATTTTGATGTTTTTTTTTTATTTGTTTGTTTTCATTCCACGTGGCTTTGTTTTGTCTTGATTACATTTTGCGTATTTTTTTTTGTTTTGTATTGCTTTTTCTGTGTTTGTTTCTGTTCTTGTTGAAAAGCTTATCTACACACACACACACACACACACACACACACACACACACACACACACACACACACACACACACACACACACATGAACACACACATACAGCAGAACACACACATACGCATAAACACACACACACACGAACACACACATACAGCAACACACACACACCAAAACACACACACACGCAAAACACACACACACGCAAACACACACACACGCATAAACACACACACACACAGCACACACACACACACACACACACATAAACACACACACACGCATAAACACACACACACACACACATAAACACACACACACACACACACACACACACACACACACACACACACACACACACACACACACACACACACACACACACACACACACACACACACACTAACATACGCACGTACGCACAGGAAATGAGGTCAGATCATGTCTCGCTTATGTAGAAAATAATAAGAGAGAGAGAGAGAGAGAGAGAGAGAGAGAGAGAGAGAGAGAGAGAGAGAGAGAGAGAGAGAGAGAGAGTAATGAAAACAATAACATCAAAACACTAAAGGTCCCAGCGAGTGAGAAACAAAACAAAAAAAGGAAAAGAAAAAAGTAATATACATAGAATAATCAATGTACAATTTTTCACAAGCCTGACGCAGCACCTTACCATCTCCTCCTCCTCCTCCTCCTCCTCCTCCTCCTCCTCCTCCTCCTCCTCCTCCTCCTCCTCCTCCTCCTCCTCCTTCTTCTTCTTCGCCTCCTCGCCCTCTTCATCATCATCATCTTTCCTCTCGTGATCATGAACCCTTTAAAATATCTGAAATAGAAGGAGGAGGAGGAGGCAGGAGGAGGCAGAGGCAGTAGCAAGTCATCTGCATCCTCCCCCCGACGCGATAACTTTACACCTGACTGATAACAATGGGTGTAAGTGATAACAATTTGGGTAAGTGAAGGCGCCAGTTTAACGCACCGATTCATCTCATAATCTTAAGAGGCGCGGCGTCCGACGGCTCATTTTTGGATGGAGTCCATTATCATCCCTTGAACGCACTGGTCGAACCGTGTTAAGTCTGCTCGAAGCGCCTCTCACACTACTGCTTCGTGGCCCCGGCTGATGAGGTGCTGGGGAGGGGCGGGCAGGGCAGGGGTGAAGGTGTTGTTGATGAGGATGCAAAGGTGAAGGTGGTGATAGTGGTGGTGGTGGTGGTGGTGGTGGTGAGGTGGGTGGTGTGTTGGTTGATGTGTATGTTGTATGGGTTTGTATGTGTGTGTGTGTGTGTGTGTGTGTGTGTGTGTGTGTGTGTGTGTGTGTGTGTGTGTGTGTGTGTGTTCGTTATGCTTGCCATTCTGCATGTGTTGTGTATATGTAAAGATAAACCAATGATAATAATGATATATATTGTTATCATTGTTATTATTATTATTATTATTATTATTATTATTATTATTGTTAGTAGTATAGTAGTAGTAGTAGTAGTAGTATATCATAATTTTTCATATTTATTTTTCGTCATACTCTTCCGTGGCATTTAGTGAAATTTGCTCTGCCTTCATACATTCATTACCCATAACATACTTAAGAGTGTGACGCACATACGTACACTTCACTTTCCACAATATCCCTTTAATAGAATATATATAGTTTTGTTTTCGCCTGTTTTTTTTCCCCACTTCCTTTTTCACGTTGTTAGCGTTGGCACTCTTTCCTTGAAGCTTAGCGTGATTATCTTTCCTATCATATCTTTATCCAGCATTAGTGTTTATTCCCTTTGTTTGGATCGTCTACATAATGGACTAATATTCTCTTTCTTTCATTTTGTTAACTTTTCTTTGGAGGTTAGTATCGTCAGTAGAATTATTAGGTGGAAAGGAAAAGTTAGGACTACCACCGCCCCCCAAAAAATTTCCTAACCCGTGCATTCCTTTTACCAAGCCAATAAGGAACTGCTATACAATGATGCTAAAGACACCATAATTCATTGATATCCAACACGTTGAATTGTATTAACATTTCTTCTATATATATAAGTACATACATACATATCACAAGTATTATCTGTGTTGATAAAATAAACAAACGTGAGTGGCCTCAGCGAGAGATAACATCCTTTCAGTTAGTAAATTATGAAGCATCACACTCATTTGTAATAATGACGCACCTCACATTATCGTATTATAGTGAAATATATTAATAATGATAAAAACAATGATAATAGTAATAATGATAATAATAATAATAATAATAATAATAATGATAATAATAATAATAGTAATAATATAATGTGGGACGTCTTTGGGGTAAATGCACTACTTAACTACGCGGATGGAAAAACATTGTCTATTATCCTTCGCTTGTTTTATCAGCAGATATGTCATACTTGTTACATGTATATATATG
>JAPQNM010000016.1:4168422-4170922 GCA_029783475.1 Metacarcinus magister
TTATTATTTGATTAATGTTATTCCCGTTCCTTTCTTTTTCTTTTCTTTTTTTCGTTTCTCATTCTATCTTACTTTTTATGCCGTTTAATTTTTTTTTAATCATACTTTCTTCTTTACTAATTTTCCTCCTCCTCCTCCTCCTCCTCCCTCCTCCTCCTCCTCCTCCTCCTCCTCCTCCTTCTCTTCGTTCGTCTTATCCTCTTTATCCTCGGCTTCAACCTTCTCTTCCTCTTCATCCTTTTCCTCTTCTATTCACCCTCCTCTTCCTTGTCCTTGTATGGCCCTCCTCCTCCTCCTCCTCCTCCTCCTCCTCCTCCTCCTCCTCCTCCTCCTCCTCCTCCTCCACGCTCCCCTCGGCCCCCCACGGCGCCACCAGCCAACAACAATGGCGTCCTCTGCTCTAATTACAACATAATCATTTAATCGCATCGTAATACCCTGGCAGAGTAGGGGGGCGGGGTTAAGGGGGGGCGGGAGGGTGTTATTTGTTTATGAAGTTGTGTTAGCGGAGAGGAGGAGGAGGAGGAGGAGGAGGAGGGAGATGAAGGACACCTGTTGGCTCTGCATGTTTTTTTTTTTCTTCTTTTCTTTCTTGTTTCCTTTTTTTCCTTCCCCTCTTGTTTTTTTGTTTTTTTTATCATTTGCTTTCTTCTCTTTTCCTTACATCCATTCTTTCTTTTCTGCCTTCTACTTTTACTTATATCTTCCTTTCTTACCTCCTCAAAACTCCCCAGGGAAGAAAAAAAATAGGAGTAAAAAAAATAAAGAAGAAAATAAAAACGAAATACACAATAGTTATAAATCTGAATCAAACTAAAAAAAATAATAGTAAATATAAATAATAATAATAATAATGATAAGTACAAGTGACATGAATAAGAGTACTTGGATGCGTTCCTGTCAACACCTTCCTTCCCGATGTGTTTGTTCCTGTTTGTTCCCTTCTATCGGGGTTGACGGATGGCTTCTCTCGGGCCATGTGGTGCTCGGGCCCTCGAACTTTGGCGGCGTCGAGGAGGAGGAGGAGGAGGAGGAGGAGGAGGAGGAGGAGGAGTCTGTCAAGGCAGCAGTTGTTGTGTTTTGTTAAGGCCCCGAGGCGGTCTGTTTTAAGCGCCCTTCTCTGAGAGTTAATCAAATAGAAGGTTGTGCTGTGGTGTGTGTGTGTGTGTGTGTGTGTGTGTGTGTGTGTGTGTGTGTGTGTGTGTGTGTGTGTGGGTGGGTGGTGATGAAGGTGGAGTTGTAGTTACAGTGTGTGGTTGTGAGTGAGTGGTTAGATGGATGTAATAATAATAATGATCATAATGGATGTGGTGTGGTAAGGAGACGTATGTGTGATGGACTAATGGGAGAGTAATTACGTTGAGTTCTTAGGGTGACTGGGAGGAGGAGGAGGAGGAGGAGGAGGGAGAGGAGTGGCAGGGTGGTAAAGGAGTCCCCGAAGGAAAGAGGAAGAAAGAAAGATTGATAAATAATAACTTATTTTCAATGTTTTTTTAAGGTAAGAAATAAAATGTGTAAATGGAATGTTGGTTTCTGTTGCATAAATCCTTTCATCCTCCTCGTAACAATGGTTTCAAGATCATTGGTAAGCGTTTTAGATCAAACGAAGCGAAACACTCTTTAATAGAATCGTGAATATTTGGAATTCTCTACCAGCACAAATAGTTAATAGTATCACAATTGAATCGTTTCAGAAGAAACTTAATAAGCACTTAACATCCGTTCACCAAATCGAGTATTTTATTCCTGCGTAAAATTATTATAAATATGTATATATATATATATATATATATATAATATATATATATATATATATATTTATATATATATATATATATATATATATATATATATATATATATATGTATATATATATATATATATATATATATGTATATATATATAATATATATATATATAGTATATATATATATATATATATATATATATATATATATATGTATATATATATTATATATATATATATATATATAATATATATATATATATATATATATATATATATATATATATATATATATATGTATATATATATATATATATATATATATATATATATATATATATAATATATATATATATATATATATATATATATATATTTTCAGCAATAGCCGTAGATTAGTCTTGTTTTCTTATTTTCCTATACAAATTCCATGATAGTTTGTCTATACTACATGGCTTTGCTTCCTCTTCCGGTCAGCTTTGGCTGGAGGGAGGGATGGGTGGGGAGGAACCTTCCACTTTGCTGTCTTTTTGTCTATCAAGGAGATATTATAATAGTAGTGTAGTCCACACGGACAGCCTCGTTAGGTCCAGTAGGACTGTTGCTGTTTGTTCTTCCACTGTACTCCTTTGTACTCCTCTCCTCTAAATCGTAAAATAAAAATAATCAAACATAAATAACTAGCAAAACTTTTCCTTCAAGAACACAAACTTCATCATCATCATCCTCATCATCCTTATCCTCATCACCATC
>JAPQNM010000016.1:4175922-4183422 GCA_029783475.1 Metacarcinus magister
TCGTCTCATTGTACTCTTCTTGTCTGTCCTCTTATCTCGCTCTCTCCTGGTCTCGTTCTCTTGTTTTCTTCTTCTCTCGCTTTCCTCTTGCTTTTCCTTCTTCTGGTCTCGTTCTCCTCTTGTTTCTCTGTCTTCATGTCTCGTCTCGCTTTCCTCTGACTCACTGCTCTTACTGTCCTCTGTCCTCCTGGTATCTCGCAGTCCTCGTTGTGTTAGAGTGAGCCGTGTTCCTCCGCCCGTTCACCGCAGCCCCGTCAGTATTGCAAGATGGCGTCTAACCCTGTAATGGACGATGGAATTAGCGGGAGGCGATGGAGGGTTGAGACGCTCCCTTAGAGACGCCTCGATTCTCCTATAAAGAAAAAATGAAAGTGGTTCGCAATAGTTTTCGATTCCTCCACGAACTGTATCGCTCTCTCTCTCTCTCTCTCTCTCTCTCTCTCTCTCTCTCTCTCTCTCTCTCTCTCTCTCTCTCTCTCTCTCTCTCTCTCTCTCTTTCGCTTTCGCTCTCTCTCTCTCTCTCTCTCTCTCTCTCTCTCTCTCTCTCTCTCTTCTCTCTCTCTCTCTCTCTCTCTCTCTCTCTCTCTCTCTCTCTCTCTCTCTCTCTCTTTCTCTCTTTCCCTTTCTCTCTCTTCTCCTCTCTCTCTCTTTCTCTCTCTCTCTCTCTCTCTCTCTCTCTCTCTCTCTCTCTCTCTCTCTCTCTCTCTCTCTCTCTCTCTCTCTCTCTCTCTCTCTCTCTCTCTCCATTCTTTTATAACTTTTCGATTTCTTTGAGCGCTTTCTGTCGTTTTCAAACGTTTTTCATTCCATTATATGAACTTCTCGTTTCCTCCCTAGAGATTTATTAGTCTTATGTTTATTATGTAGGTGTAAGTGTACATTACGGGACACTTACACCTACTTTCCGAGACACTTACATCTACACTTACATCTTACACTGGTAAACTCTGGAACTCTTTTCCTTTGTCTGTTTTTCCACCTGCCTATGACTTAAACTCTTTCAAAAGAGGAGTGTCAAGACACCTCTAATGCTATAATGAACCTCCACCCCCTGCTTCTATTTCTCCTACTGTTCTCTTTACAGGGTCTTTACAGGGTTGTCCCTTGGCCAGTAATGTAAAAAAAACAACAAAAAAAAACCATAAACATCAGACCAGTAAATTTCCAGAGAGGAACCGAGATTACCTTTCATTGAGTGTGGTTTCTTAATCCATCGGTGACGATAAACATGAGGCTACAACTGGTGCCATTTGCCATGTGATATTTAGTCGTAATATATTCATTAGAAAATTATACAAAGAGAGAGAGAGAGAGAGAGAGAGAGAGAGAGAGAGAGAGAGAGAGAGAGAGAGAGAGAGAGAGAGAGAGAGAGAGAGAGAGAGAGAGAGAGATTGAAAATAACGTAATAATAGGGAGCAGATTACCTCAAGCAACTTCAATATTAATCGTCCGTTTTCTCCACCGTTCAATTGGATCTAAAACTTCATTTACACGGCGTTGCTTTTATTCGCTTTGGACAACAAGCTTCTTAATTCATTTGGAAATTCACTATAAAAACGTGTCAAACTTTTTTTTATTCGTTAGCGGCTACTATTGTGAAGTCGCGGCGTAGCACAGAAAAACCTGATAAGTACAGTATTTATAAAGTTGAGGAAAACGTACTTACAAAGACTAGTTGCTGGCCCAGAACTCCTTCCCGCGCGCTGCCGGCTGGAGGCTTGTGTGGGCTGGAGGGAATTAATGGAAATAAAGTAAGCGCCAGACATCACAGGTCAATATAACGCTATGGTATGCTAAAAGGCAAACGGTAGAGCAAGGAAATAATGACACGGCGCAGCATGGGAAGGAAAGAACGATTAGTTATAACGATATGGTCCGATCAAATGGAGGATGTTGGTTCGTTGTGTGGGATGGAAGAGAAGTTGGAGCATATGGCCACGACCTTGAAGACAGCTGGTGTGAATTTACAGCAATGCGATGGAGAATGGAGGACTTAGATGTTCATAGTTATTCATAGACGTTCGAGAAGGGGAAGAAAAGGAGGAGGCCGATGACGATGACGAAATGTATGAAGAATAAGCATACAGTGAAGAACAAGTATACTACAAGAGATGGAAGGAACAAAGGGCAAAAAATCAGTGGCGGGAACATGAAAAGAAAATCCCACACTTGATATGTAATTGGTGGAAGCGGATGGAGGAGCAGAAGGCAAAGCGATAGCAAGAAAAAAAGAAGATAAAGAAACAGAGGGAGGAGGAATAGAAGGTGAAACAACAGCAAGAGGAGGAAAGGATATAGAAACAGAAGGAGAAGGAGCAGAAACAACAACAACAACAAAAATATAGAAACAGAAGGAGCAGAAACGACAGAAAAGTAACAGAAGGAGGCGGAGGTGGTTAAGCGACAGCAGAAGGAAGAGATCAAGAAGAAAGATCAAGAACGTGCACAAGTTTGGCAAAGACAGCTGCTGGAAGATGGTAAGGAAAGCGAGAATTGAACAGGCCGAGGAAAGACACCCAACCAGACTGGAAAGGGCTATGCTATCGAAGAGGCAAAGATAGAAGAAAAAAAACATAATAACCAGATCAAAAGTAATAATTGGTAAAAAAAATATGTTCATGTTTTGAAAATTTAGAATATGAATATATATCATGAATATATGTTTTGCAGATTAAAAAAAAGTAAACAATTTATAGAAAATAAAAAAAATGTATTCATGTTGTGAACATTAAGATATTTAAGGATGCATGATGAATATGTTTTTCAGATGAAAAAAAATGAAAAAAATTGGTAGAAAAAAAATTCATATTGTTAACACTAAAATTTTGAAGGATATACATTATGAATGTATGTTTGACAGATTAACAAAAAAAATATAGAAAGAAAAAAAATTATGCTCATATGATGACTAATTATGTAGACTATTAAGCTATTTCTTATGTTTTAAAGATTATTAAAGTAAATGTTCCCCAAAAGTACGTAAAAATAGTGTATAAATGTAAGAATGTTGTATGAAAAGCAAATGTTAATGAATATGAAATCTGATCTTATATTTCACCTTTGTCTCTATTCCTCTATCTACAGTAATTATGATTAATTATAGATAACGCCTCCTGTACCTTCTCTGATCCTCTTTATATTATAAATACCCTACCATACACCTTACCTACTGCACTCAACAGACTTATACCTCTAAAACTAGCACAGGTAATCAGGTGTAATCTCAAACACTGTCCACGTGTAAGTGGTGGAAGGCAGGTGTAGGTAATGCATGTTTTAATTACACAAATTGAGACAGGTGAGAGAGAGAGAGAGAGAGAGAGAGAGAGAGAGAGAGAGAGAGAGAGAGAGAGAGAGAGAGAGAGAGAGAGAGAGAGAGAGAGAGAGAGAGTGTAATTTGCTCTCTCTCTCTCTCACCTGTCTCAATTTGTGTAATTAAAACATGCATTACCTACACCTGCCTTCCACCACTTACACGTGGACAGTGTTTGAGATTACACCTGATTACCTGTGCTAGTTTTAGATGTATAAGTCTGTTGAGTGCAGTAGGTAAGGTGTATGTAAGGTGTCTGAACGAGCATATAACACAACCAATCCCTTAATTACCGTAGAAATACAGGTGTGAGGAAAGACAAGGAGATAACAAGCAGGTGTGCAGACAGGTAGACTAATCAACACCTTTCTTTTCTCCTGCAGATAAGTGCAAAACACACCTCACAGAACACTGCTGGAGCAACCCTTAGCAAACCGTCTGTAAGTGCACCTATTTTACTATACCACCATCTCATTTACCCCTTTTTCCCCTTACCTTCCCTCCCCTTACCTGCCACATCCTTTACCCTCACCTGACTCATCAACGCCGGCTACTCTGCATCTAGACGCTAACTTTTTTTTTATGCTATTAGAGAACCGGCCAAGGGCAATAAAAAACGTTATAATAAAAACCCACTTGCGATTGCCGGTTCCCTAAAGATGAAAGTAATAAAAAAGAGGGAGGCCAAATTAAGGTTGCAGGTGTCTTGATACTCCTCTCTTAAATGAGTTCAAGTCTTAGGAAGGTGGAAATACAGATTCAAGTAAAGAGTTCCAACTAACACCAACTTGCCTTTCAGGGTTTTACAATGATGTTTCTTTATTGTTTCAGGGACGTTGCCGTGTGTGTGTGTGTGTGTGTGTGTGTGTGTGTGTGTGTGTGTGTGTGTGTGTGTCTGTGTCTGTGTCTGTGTCTGTATCGTCTCCTTCATCATGCTGTCTCTATCTGCTATATTGTGAGGCCTCCTTTTCTTTGTTTTCTTTATCTTCCTGCTTCCTTTTTGGTGTTGTCCTGCTCTCTCTCTCTCTCTCTCTCTCTCTCTCTCTCTCTCTCTCTCTCTCTCTCTCTCTCTCTCTCTCTCTCTCTCTCTCTCTCTCTCTCTCTCTCTCTCTCTCCGCTTTCGTCATTTTTATTGTCATAGTCTTCCTTCTTTTCTTTTCTATTAATTTATTTTCTTTTTGTCTTTTCTTTTCATCTGCTTTTTCTTCTTCTTCTTCTTCTTCTTCTTCTTCTTCTTCTTCTTCTTCTTCTTCTTTTCTCCTCCTCCTCCTCCTCCTCCAATCTTCACTATGATGGAGCAGCCAGTTTGCATAACCATTATCTATACCACTATCTATACCACCACCAGTACCTCTACCACCACCACTACCACCACCACCACTACCACCACCACTACCACCACCACTACCTTAACCAACATCCTCACCATTACCATCACCACCACCACCACCACCACGCGGCACAACCACCACCGCCACCACCACCGCCACCACCGCCACCACCGCCGCCACCACCACCGCCACCTCCACCGCCACCTCTGCTATCACCATCACTATCACCACCACCAGCAGCGTGGCCAATGAGCCAGGGTGTGTGTGTGTGTGTGTTTCCCTACGGAGTGTTGGGTCGCTAGGGAAGATTACACTCAAGCAGTACAGCCCCAACACCACACCAGCCCCTCAGCAGCCTCACTACACGGCCCAAAGGTGTGTATTAGGCATTGTTCTCCCTGTTGGTGCTGTATTATGAGTAGGTGTGAGAGTGTAAATGGTAGTAGTAGTAGAAGTAGAAGTAGAAGTAGTAGTAGGAGTATATAACACTTCACAGAAAATAATTACTATCGGTAAAATATCTATAGTATCAAAATTTTATGTAATATAATGTTGCCTTGTATTTTGTTTGCAGGGCTTCTACAGAGGCAAAACAAACACACAAACAAACAGGTGGTGGTCATGTGTCTCGTGATGCCGGCAACGAGATCTCACTCATACAGGTAACCCATTGTAAACTGTTTGTATTTAGTGCACTAAGTATTATGTTTTAGGTATACCTTGATGTGCTTCTTTGTGTGTCAGGCTTTCGCTTATGTATTTATATGTATGATTTTAAAGTGTGTCGTCCGATTGGGTGTTATTATTTGTATTATTTCTTTGTATGGATTACCTTGAATGACCTTACTTTTGCGTGTGTGTTAAGTATACTTGGCGTGAGGTGTGTTGTAGTGTAGGTCGCCTTGAGGCCGTACATGCTTTGTGTGCATAAGGAAAAGTGAGTCGGTAACAATGTTTAAAACGAAGAAGAAGAAAAAAACATACTTTCGGTCAAGATTTGTATAACTATGATTCATATGAAGAAAAAAGTTATAAATAGTTTGAATTTTGCAACATTAAATGCGTCTCGTGATCACGCTTTCAAATACAATATTAAAATTTACCATATCTAGGTGAGGGGAGAGAAGGTGAAGGAAGGAAACTCAACCTCATTACAAACATTCATTACAAACCCTCATTAACTGACACGAGGGATTGGAGACAGTAGTTGACTCTTGCATTAGACTATTGGTGGAGTGTTGCAGGTGTGGTGGTGGTGGTGGTGGCTTCACGGCACACCTGCACCTCATCCCTGACACCATCACATGACTCTCGAACGTGCAGAGTTGTGATCACCAGGAACTCAGGTGTGGGCGTGAGAGGTACAGGTGTGGGGACTAGAGACGTCGTGCATATAGAAGGCGGGGGTGTAAGGGCGTGGTGATTAATGGGTGCTGCGAATGGACTTGGGTGGCAGGGGGTGTGGGCGTGATTGGAGGGTGCTACTGATGCCTTGCCTTATGAAGAAGAAAAACAAAATGTCGGGGGCGGGACGGCGGCGGGGAGGTGGAGACGGCGGCGGCGGCGGCGGCGACGGAAAGGTTGGTGATGAGGAGGAGAGTAGTGGTGTTCGTACGCGGGCGGTGGAGTCCCCTGGGGTTCGCACGCCGCCAGTGTTTCCTATCATGATTTTCTCTTTATTCCCCCTGTAAGGCGGAGGCATTGTGCGGGGCGCCGGGCCCTCCCGCTCCCCTGACTCCCAACAAAACGCGAGGTGCGGCAAATTTAAGACGTAGCGCTCATTATTTGGCTCCAGTCTCACAGCACCAATAACACCTTCCCAATACCTTCTCCCACTGCAATTTGCAAGCGAGTATTGATGGCAGTTGTAGCGGTGTAATGTTGCAATGTTGGTGGCACGCTCATTTTTGTCAGTGTTGGAGGGGAGGGAGATACGGGAGATGAGGGAGGGAGAGATGGGAAGGAGGGATGTAGGTGAGAGGTGGTAGGTAGGGACGGACTAAAGGAGGAATATAAGTAGAGATGGTAGATAGACATAAAGGAAGGAAGGGAGGAATTTAAGAAGAGAGAAGGACACCTCTCACATAGCCCCTTGAGAATCACCACCACAGGGGCGCCGCACAGCCTCCCAAGGGCACGCAGTTAACCCACAAGGTGCTGGACCGTAATTAACTCCTCGCGCTGTCTGTCTAGTGGCACCTCTCCGCCGCTCCTGTTGGGAATGGGGGGGACGGTATTGATGGGAAGCGGGAGGGGGAGAGGTGTACTTAATCACGTCCTAATGATCTGCCTTCGGGGGGTGTGGGTGTTTGAGGAATTTTTACTTGGCGTCGATAATTAAAAGATGATCCCTCGCCAAGAATACATCCCTCAGAAACACTCCTTCGTGGATTCCAGGATTGACAGGGGACCTCCCGTGCCAAGGAGGAGGAGGAGGAAGAGGAGGAAAAGGAGGAGGAGGAGGAGGAGGAGGAGGAGGAGGAGGAGGAGGAGGAGGAGGAGGAGGAGGAGGAGGAGGAGGAGGAGGAGGAGGAGGAGGAAGTGGAGGAGGACAAGCATCATAGCTAATTTCGAACTGCGCTGGAAAAACTTTTGTGAATTCAATACGATTCATGTTCGACAAGTCTGGTATTGAGAAGAGGTGAATAATGCGAGTTTCCTCATTTCATCCGAGGGAGGGAGAGGCGGGAGGAGGGGAGGGAAGGGAGAGAGAGAGAGAGAGAGAGAGAGAGAGAGAGAGAGAGAGAGAGAGAGAGAGAGAGAGAGAGAGATCTGGAGCTTGATGGTTTGGGGAGGGGTGGAGGCAAGGAGAGAAAGGAGAGGAAAGGAGGGAGGGAGGGAGGGAGGGATGTTCAC
>JAPQNM010000016.1:4193422-4198422 GCA_029783475.1 Metacarcinus magister
CGTCCCCTCGGTGTCACCCTTCTTTCCCCTCGCCCCTCTTCCTCTACCTCTGAATACACCTTTAGATGGTCAAATTTACCTGTTTTCCCCTTCCTTGATGGGGGAGAAGGGAAGGGAAGGAACGGGTGTCTAGGTAAAAATGTAAAATATATGTTTAGTGCTAGGGAAGGAGAGATGGGAGGTGTGAGTGAGTGAGAGAGAATAAGTGAGTGAGTGAGTTAGTTAGTTTGTGAGAGAGAGAGAGAGAGAGAGAGAGAGAGAGAGAGAGAGAGAGAGAGAGAGAGAGAGAGAGAGAGAGAGAGAGAGAGAGAGAGAGAGAGTTGTAAAGCAATGATTGAAATGAAAGGAAGGGATGGAGGGAGGGGAGAGAGAGAGAGAGAGAGAGAGAGAGAGAGAGAGAGAGAGAGAGAGAGAGAGAGAGAGAGAGAGAGAGAGAGAGAGGCGGGCTGCAGTATTGCCGGTCAGAGCATCAGGTTTAGTAGTACTTTAACTGTGAATTTCTCTCTCCACCTGTAGGACTCTTTGGCGTGTTGCGTAATTGCTTAATCGTCAAGGTAGGGAGAGAGAGAGAGAGAGAGGAGAGAGAGAGAGAGAGGAGAGAGAGAGAGAGAGAGAGAGAGAGAGAGAGAGAGACTACCTCTTATGCCTTCTCTCACTTTCCCTTACTCACTTTTTTATCTCTCGCTTTCTTCATGTTTATATTATCGTTTTTTTTTCTTTGTTTCTTTTTTATCTTTCTCTCTTTCTTGCTTACTTGCTTTATTGCTTTATTGCTTTTTCTCTTTCCTTTCTTTCTTTCTTTCGTTCTTTCAATTTTTTTGCTTGCTTTTTTCCTTTCTTACTTTCTCTCTTAGTTTTTTTCTTCCTTTCTGTCTATCTTTCTTTCTTTCTTTCTTTCTATCATGCTTTCTTTTTATTTATGTATTTCTCTTTCTCTTTTTTCCCATTTTATCTAATTTATTCGACTAATTTTCTCCTTAGTTTTGTGATTTTCTTTATTTTTTTTTATTTATTTTTATTTCTACCTTTTTCTCTCCTTTCTCTTTTACGCTATTCTCTTTCTAATTTTATTCGCTTTTCTCTGCTTTCTTTTACCTGTTTCTTAATTTTTTCCATTTTTATCATAATTTTTGTCTGTGATTTCTTTATTTTGTATTTTATCAATTCTCTTAATTTCCATTCATTATCCTTTCTTCGTTCCTTCCTCCTTCCCTTTCTCTCTCCTTCCATACATCGTCTGCTCCTCCCCTATGCCTCTTAACGCTTCTTCCTTCTTCCTCCTTTCTTCTTTTTTCTTCTTCCTCTGGTATGGAGAGTAACTTTACCTGTTTAGCTTTATCTATCTATCTCTCTTTCTCTCTTTCTCTCTTCCTTCTCGCTCTCTCTATCTCTCTCTTTCGCTTCCAACGTCCTTCATTTTCCAATTACTCCCTTTCCTATCTTGTAATCACTTCCTCCTTTCTCCTTTCTTACTCTTCCTCTATCACTTCCTTTACCAATCAGTCTCTTTCCCTCTCTCTTCCTCTGTTGTGTGTGTGTGTGTGTGTGTGTGTGTGTGTGTGTGTGTGTGTGTTTGTTTGTGTGTGTGTTTGACTCTCACTCTCTCTCTCTCTCTCTCTCTCTCTCTCTCTCTCTCTCTCTCTCTCTCTCTCTCTCTCTCTCTCTCTCTCTCTCTCTCTCTCTCTCTCTCTCTCCAGATATATTTACTCCTACAGGCAGGTATCCTTCCCTCTTACCTATATACTTATTATTTCCTTAAATATCCTTTGCTCCTACAGACTCCTTTTTGTCTTGTAAATATCCTTCCTATTTATACATATCCTTTCCTTCCTTCTTTCCTTCCTTCCTTCCTTCCTTCCTTCCTTCCTTCCTCACGCTTTATCCTTATCTATTCTTATTCCTTCCTTCCTTCCTTCCTTCCTTCCTTCCTTCCTTCCTTCCTTTCTTTCTTTCTTTTCTTTCTTTCTTTCTTTCCTTCTTCTTTACTTCCTTCCTTCATTCCTTCCTTTCTTCTTTCCTTCAGTTATTCCATCACGAAAAATAAGATATCAAGTTAGGAAGCTTTATGAACCAACCAAATGCGTCTCGTAACTACCGTAGAATGATGAAAGAATTTTAGGAAGGCCGCTGATATTCTTGCTTAACCATTGTTTTTGCCGTGTGTGTGTGTGTGTGTGTGTGTGTGTGTGTGTGAGTGTGTGTGTGTGTGGGTGTGGGTGTGTGTGGTGGGCTGGCGTGAGGCGGTAAAAGTTAGAGTGCAGTTGCCTCCCGCCGCCGACAGATGGCAGCACACGACTAGGTCCAGCTTTACTGTTCCACCTCTTCCTACGGCCGGCTCGCGTCCTCCTCCTCCTCCTCCTCCTCCTCCTCCTTGTTTTGTTTTAATTTCCTTTCCTCCTTTTTCTTCCTACACTTCCTCCTATACCCATTTTCTCCTCTTCTTCCTCTTCCCTTTCTCCTCATCATCTCGTCATTCTCCATCTCCTCCTCTTCTTCCTCTTCTCTTTCTCATCATTCCTCATCCTCTTCCTCATATCTCTGCCACTCTCCACCTCCTCTCTTCTTCCTCTTCTCTCCTCTCTCTACTCCTCCTCCTCCTCCTCCTCCTCCTCATCCTCACTCCTCCTCCTTCCTCCTGTCCTCCTCCTCCTCCTCCTCCTCCTCCTCCTCCTCCTCCTCCTCCTCCTCCTCCTCCTCCTCCTCCTCCTCCTCCTCCTTTTCCTCCTCCTCCTCTTCCTCCTTACATTCAAATAAATTATAGAGGGATAGGAACATAAATTTAGGATACCTGACGGAGGGAAGCTGGTGAAGGTGGAGGTGGAGGTGGAGGGGGAGGGAAGGCAACGGTAATGTGGAGGAGGAATGACAGGCGTTGTTAGGGAGGAGAAACTATTGGGGTAAGGAAAGAGGAAGAATAAGAGGCATGAAGAGAAAAGGAAGGGACGAAGAGGTGATAATGAAGTGAAAGAGGAGGAAGAATTGATGAAAGGTAAGAGGCATCGGTGGAAGACTTCTGAGAAAGGGAAGGAAAAGAAAGAGAAAAAAGGAAAGGAGCAGAAGAGGGTTAGGTGCATAGAAAGGGAGGACGAATTGCCGAAGTAGTATTAGTAGTAGTAGGAGTAATAGTAGTAGTAGTAGTAGTAGTAGTAGTAGTAGTAGTAGTTGTTGTTTTTATTGTAGTAGTCGTTGTTATTGTAGTAGAAGTAATAGTAGTAGTAGTAATAGTAGTGCCAGCTTTTGTTGTATTAAGGACAATTTACACCTTTAATCCATGTTTATTTCCTCTGTTTGCAATCATCTATTTACACCCACATTGAAATACCACAGCGCACATGTATTTTCTGAAAGAACTCCAATGTTGAACACGGCAAACTGTCCGTAGAGTTCTGAATCAATCACGACGAGTAGTACAAGTTTGCTTTTGAGAGAGAGAGAGAGAGAGAGAGAGAGAGAGAGAGAGAGAGAGAGAGAGAGAGAGAGAGAGAGAGAGAGAGAGAGAGAGAGAGAGAGAGAGAGAGAGAGAGAGAGAAGAGAACAATGACTAATACTAATCAATAATAATCATAATAATAAAAAGCTAATCAAGCTAATTAAAACAACACTTACTGACATATTAAAATATCTTTCTCACAAATAAAAGAAACCAGAAAAACACACTCACAAAACATCCTCCTTGACTCACCTCTCCTTCCCTCCCTTGCCTCCCTCCCTCACACGTCGCCTTCAGTAGCTGGCTCAAGAGTGTGAAGTATCGTGTATTGAAGTCTCGGCGGCAGTGTGCAGGGCGTGAGGGAGCCGCCGACATGCCCCACCCGTCGGCCGATATCTCAGAGGCGCCCCGCGAAGTCTATTATGCAGAGGCGTTAAAATGTTCCAGACGAAACTTACATCAAAAGGCGTTTGGAGAGGCGATGAGAAAGAAAAAGTGTGCAAGAGGGAGAGAGGGTGGGAGGGAAGGATGCAGGTGTGTGTGTGTGTGTGTGTGTGTGTGTGTGTGTGTGTGTGTGTGTGTGTGTGTGTGTGTGTGTGTGTGTGTGTGTGTGTGTGTGTGTTTGTGTGTGTGTATAAAATGGAGGTGTAGATATGCTGCCATGGAGAAGACATCGTTGTTTGAAGGGAGGGAAGAAGGAAGGAGGGAGAAAAAGAAGGAAGGGAAAAGGAAGAGACGGATTAGGTGTGTTTTAAAGTTACTATTATTATTATTTATCGCTTTGAAACACACACACACACACACACACACACACACACACACACACACACACACACACACACACACACACACACACACACACACCTCGACCACACGATCTATACTGTACAGTGTAACTCACAATATTTATTTTTTTTCTCATTCATCTTTTACTCATGCACACCTCACAACAAAACAGTGGCAGGTGGAGGCGGTGGACTGGACGTGAGGGCTGAAGAGGAGGAGGAGGAGGAGGAGGAGGAGGAGGAGGAGGAGGAGGAGGAGGAGGAGGAAGGAGGAGGGAGGAGGGAGGAGGAGCCTGCCAACCCACCTTCTACATTTGTGACAACCTCATCAGTACGGCTTTAATATCTTGTGACAAATTGACGTGTGCTTTGGCCAGAGATGAAAAAAGAGGAACATTATTATAATTAAACAAGATCCTGCCTTTCTCTTCTTACCTCCACACCCCCGTCGTCACTCACCCTCACTCCCGACCCTCTCTGATCCCCTCTCCGTCCCTTCTCTCCCTCTCTCCTCCTCCTCCGTACCTCCCCTCTTCCCTTTCGTCTCTCTCTCTCTCTCTCTCTCTCTCTCTCTCTCTCTCTCTCTCTCTCTCTCTCTCTCTCTCTCTCTCTCTCTCTCTCTCTCTCTCTCCCCCCCCCTCTAGTCTACCTCCTCACACGCCGTAACTCTCTAACACTTATCTTCTCCTCCTCTTCCTTCTCTTCCTTCTTCTTTTCCTCCTCCATCTGGCGTAATATTTTAACTTCCTTAACTTCCATTCCTTCCTCCACCTCCTTTCCTTCAG
>JAPQNM010000016.1:4205922-4208422 GCA_029783475.1 Metacarcinus magister
GAGATGGAATTAATTTTGTCGCTCTAATGTGTATTTTTTACGTTTTATGCCGCCTTTGTTTTTGTACGAGATGAAAAATTGTACAGCAGAAAAGTCGGTGGGGCGCCATTAACACCTGAATTAATTAAGAAGGAACTAATTTTTGGTGTCTTGATGCAGTCACCTGTCATGAAGCTTTGCACTACACTACAATATTATTTAATGGTTTATAACATTTCATATTTGTTTCTTAATTTTACAACGCTGACTAAACTTCTTTTTTTTCATAATAATTTCTTCATCACAAAGTTACTTGAGTTTGTACGCCAAGACTCAGTAGTGTTGCTCAAGGTTTTAACGTTCATTAATTTTTCCAGATTTTTCGTAACTTCATGGAAAAAAATCGTGAAAGGAGAGTTTTTAATCTGATATCCCGTCAATAATTCATTCAGGATTCTTAGAAGTAACACTATTTCTGCTGCAGGAAGGGCTAGTGTGGAGAGAGAGTGTGTGTATGTGTTTTGTTGATTACTTCTGCATCTCATTGTTAGTAATGTATTAATTCACTCAATAACGATGGGTAGCCTAAGGTTGACTCCAAACTCTCATTTATTTTCATTATTGCAAATGAAAATATTCTGTGTAGAAATACAATAGGAAAGCCTGATAAGTGTCTCTTCATACTAACACAAATACTAGAAATGAAGCACGAGGTTATTTAAATGTTTATTAGTGAACTCAAACGGTAAACTGGTTTGATTTAACAGGGGACAAGGGAAGAAACAGAACGATACCAAACATCACCGTATTATACCTAATATCAACTAACTTCTTTATCCTACTCTTCCTTGTTCTTTTTTCTCATTTTATTCCTCGTATTTCCATCCCTGGTTCTTTATATATCAGAAGTATTTTTTTTTCTTCTAATGAGGCATGTCCATTTACTCCTTGTGCTTTTTCTCGTCCTTTCTTCTCGTATTTCCTACCCTAACTCTTATTTTATCAGTATTTTTTCTAATGAGGCTTTTCCATTTACTCTTCCTTATTCTTTTTCTCGTCCTCTTCCTCGTACTTCCTCCCCTTACTCTTATTTTATCAGTATTTCTTTTTATTGAGGTTTTTCCATTTCTATTTCCAGTTGAGACTTGGTTTTATTCCATGCTATACGTTGTCTGGTTTTGTCTACATATTAAGTGCATCGCCTGCCTCGTCTGATTAGATATTATTGGAAACATTTTCATCCCGCAGACATATTAAATAATTTGCTTCTCTCTGATGTCTCTCATTAATTTGAATTCCCTAAGTCCTTTGATGTGATGTTTTCTTTTTTCTTTTAATCTTTTTTTCCCCCTTTTTTGTCTTGAAATGCTTTAGTTCCTTTTAATTACTTTGATTTGTAAGTTCTTATTTTACCTCGCGCCTCGACATCCTCCCCTTCCCTCTCCCCTCTTGCCTCCTGCCTCCTGCCTCCTGCCTCCTCCCTCCTCCCTCCTCCCTCCTCCCTCCTCCCTCCTCCTCCTCCTCCTCCTCCTCCTCCTCCTCCTCCTCCTCCTCCTCCTCCTCCTCCTCCTCCTCCTCCTCCTCCTCCTCCCACAGTGCCTGGAGGTGTCTGCCCGAGTACCCGTCCCGCACCTCACTCCTCGCCTTTGTGTTCTTTGCTTCACTTGTTTAATTATTCTTTTCCCGAGGACCGTGTAATATTTCCCCTCCCCTCATTACTTTATTTAATTATTGCTTCTCACCGTTATATTCTTGGTTGTCATAATTGTGTTTTGAAAAGAATTATTTTTGTTTTCGTTTTATTTATTAATTTGTTTATATTTATTTATATCTACTTATTTATTTTGTGTTGTAATTTGAGCGTAATTTTTTGTTATCCCTATTCTGTTTCATTCATATACTCGTAGTTAAATATAAGTAACTTTTTTCCATTTTTCATCTTTTTATCTATTTTCTCTTCCACCTTCATTTCCTTCCTTTACTGAATTAGATTTTTTGTCACCCGTCACTTTTGAAAGGTTAGGTAAAGAAAGTAGGATGAAGAAGCAGGATAATAAAAAGAATCATTTGACGGTGAATTAGTGTATGCCGTAGTGGAAGAGGGTGTGTATGGATGGATGAATAGATAATGCTGTGGATAGGTGGATGATATTGAAATGTTATGGATGTTAATGATGTGTAGCTGTGTAGTTTATTAAAAAAAAGTGAATGAATTAGTCTAGTTAGTGTCCAGTTAGTGACATACCAATGGAAATACCGGTTACTATTATATACTTTACCATGAACCACCACAAAAACAGTATAAACCATATATCTTGATGCTTCCATGACTCACTCCAAATATACACGTGTCAACCCTTACTGTTAACCGTTTTCTTTGACCATTTTCCATTAAACGCTGTATACCTCACTATAATATACTTAAAAATACTGATATATAAACAAAATCCTGATATGTATTTGAACCTGTATAAATATCAAGCTAGACAGTGTTAGAAAGGCAGTAATATCATATTGGTAT
>JAPQNM010000016.1:4225922-4230922 GCA_029783475.1 Metacarcinus magister
AGGCACAACACATGCCGTCCCACCGAGAGGACTCCAGTTTTAAGCTCCAATAACAGGATTTCCAGACAGAGCAGTTATTTGTATGGTTTCTCAGGTGCCAAGCCTCGGGGGAATTTTACCTTTATTTCTGCTTTTTGGTGCTGTTTCATGAAGGTGTCTAGGTAGTATAGAGTTAATAAGGTGTTTTATAGGTGTAGGCTAAGGTGGTATAAGTATAGAAAGCAAGAAAGGATGCCACGTGCCCATCCAACCACTCACATGCCACCATTGACTTTGGGGGAAGCAGAGGGAGGGAGGTAGGGAGGTGAGGAGGGGATGCAGAGGGGCAACCCACCGCAAAAGGTGGAAGGTGTGTTGTTATGTGTCACTTGCGGCTCTGAGCCTGTGAGGAGCAGACCGTCGTCCTCCTCTTGGATTACTTGAACCACACACACTGGGTAAGAAGAAGGATCCAGTACCCTTCACCTCCTGCAGTACCCTACCTTGTACCTCTCATGGAACTCCCCATAAACCAGATTAGAGGGAAGCTTGTCATGTCTTTGCTCTCCTTCAAATATCCTCTTCTAACGTCTTTCCTTTATTTTCTACGTTTTGTCTCTTTTCCATGCTCTCCTGAATTACTACCTGAAACCAAAAATTCTAATTGAGGTAAAAAGGCTTTTAACGCTCTGCCTCTTCCTTGAACATCCTTCCTCAAACTCATACGCCTTGCCTTGTCCATCTTCGTCCGTCTACTCATTTGAACTGCAGACAGTATACGGAAAAGGATTCTTGCACCTTACTCAACTTTGCAGCACCTTGGATAAAATTTCTTGTGACTCCCTTCCTCAATTCCATACGTATCTTTTCTGTTTCTATCGTTTACCTCCTTCATCTCAACATCCTGCCGCTGTGTTCCCTTGCTCCATCCTCGCAGTGTTCCTCCACCTTCTTCACATTCTCACTCTGTGCCAAATACTCGCTAAGCTTTATGTTCTCCCTTTATTCTGCAGTTTATCGTCTTGTCTTTCCAATCATACCGTCATTAGTTTTTGCACTCATACTTTCCCCTTCCCTCACTCTAACATCCCTTTCCCTTGCACAGTGCTCTGCGTCTTGCGAAATTTTGTCTTTATCTTTTCGTCAGCTAACCTCTCCATGTTCTCCGATAATTTTCTTTACATTTTCTTTGCTGTTTCTGCTTCTCAACACCTTCCATCCCCTCCCAAGTTACTGCCCTTCATCACCTTCACTGTGGTTATCTTTCGTCTAAAGTGTTAGTTATGTTGTTACTATGAGAAAAATTTGTCTATAACTGATAAATTGATAAGGATGATAAGGAGAAAAGCTTGCAAATATTTGATAGTTAATAGAGGCTGATAATGACATAGTTCTCTTAGGTCTGTCCGTTGTTAAACAATCGTGTCAGACTGACACGATTGTATAACAACACTGTATAGCAACACTGACACTGTCAGTGTTGCTATACATTAAGCCTTCCCTGATGAATGGATACATTGACGAAATAAATGGCGTGGTATGCTTTGAAACGCATTTCCTGACTTTATTTCAAAACATCCCTATACACACACACACACACACACACACACACACACACACACACACACACACACACACACACACACACACACATATGCACACGCACGCACGCACGCACACGCACACACACACACACACATACACACACATACACACACATACACACACATACACACACACACACACACACACACACACACACACACACACACACACACACACACACACACACACAAAACACCTTTCCCGTGGTTAAATGGTTAACGTCCCAGCCTGCCACTCGGCAAGGCGTGGATTCGAACGCAACTCATGTAGCTAAGGATTTTTTCACTGACAGAAAGCAGTTACTGTCCCCCTTGAACAAGGGGATGGGCGTGTGTGATGTGTGAGAGGGTAAAAGTTAAGGAAGGAAGAAGATGGACAAGTGAAGGATTTGACAGTGAAAGTAGATCAGCAGTTTGGTTTAAGCACATGTAAGGCTTTCAAGTCACCACCACCACCACAACCACAACCATAACCATCACTACTACCACCACCTTTACCATAATCAGGACAACCATCACCACTAACAACAATAATAATAATGCTACCACTACCAAAGACAACACCGTTCTATTGTAATCTGTCTCATTCCTCCTCCATACATAGATAATAACCATTACTACTACTACTTCTTCTACTACTACTACTACTACTACTACTACTACTACTACTACTACTGCTGCTGCTGCTGCTACTACTACTACTACTACTACTACTACTACTACTACTACTACTACTACTACTACTATTACTACTATTACTACTATTGCTACTACTATTATTACTACTGCTACTATAGTATTACTACTACTATTATTACTACAACTGTTACTACTACTACTTCTACTACTAAATGATAAATACCTATAGATTATTGATTAATTCATTGAAAAATAAACCGTCACGCCAACCAGCACATCAGTTTCCCGTCCCAGTAGAAAAGAAGAAAAAATTGACATGACCAACTCTCTCTCTCTCTCTCTCTCTCTCTCTCTCTCTCTCTCTCTCTCTCTCTCTCTCTCTCTCTCTCTCTCTTTCTCTTTATCTCTCTTTATCTATCTATATATCTATCTATCTATCTATCTATCTATCTATCAACCTACCTTACACCATTTCTAGGTACAAGTGACCCATTTTCTGTGACCCAAGAGAGAATGTGGGTCAGTTTGGGGTCACATTTATAAGGCTTCCCTCTTACGGATGGGGAGGAGGGGTGGGCAAGGGTGGAGGGAGGAGAAAGAGGAGGGAAGGGATTTAAATTTTCATTATGTTGGTGTATTAGAATATTTTTTTGTTTAAATTCTGAGATATATGTATTTTTTTTTTTTCCCATTATTTACTTGAATTGTTGTTATGCGAATCATAGTTATATATATATATATATATATATATATATATATATATATATATATATATATATATATATATATATATATATATACACACACATTTATGGTGACTTTCTATAGTTTTCATCTCTTTCGATTCTTACTGTTTTGATTTTCCTAACATGAAAAAAATTATTGTTGTTTTTTTTGTTTTTGTTTTGTTTGTGTCCTAAATTTTAGTCTTTTGTTTTCTGTATATCTTTTGTTCTTTGTGTATGTTTTTATAATTATCTTTTTCCCATTTCTTTCTTTCATTTTTCTTTTTTCTTAGATACATTCTCTCTCTCTCTCTCTCTCTCTCTCTCTCTCTCTCTCTCTCTCTCTCTCTCTCTCTCTCTCTCTCTCTCTCTCTCTCTCTCTCTCTCTCTCTCTCTCTCATACCATTTATACGAGTGGGATAGTGTATGCATATGTGTTTGTATTTGATTGTTGTGTGTGTGTGTGTGTGTGTGTGTGTGTGTTTCGTGGTGTAAGCGTAGACAAAGCGGGGCACTTGTTGGGTTTCTTAATTGATCTCTCTATCTTTATCTCTCTCTCTCTCTCTCTCTCTCTCTCTCTCTCTCTCTCTCTCTCTCTCTCTCTCTCTCTCTCTCTCTCTCTCTCTCTCTCTCTTTATCTATCTCTCTATCTCTCTCCCATTGTCCAGTTTGTCATTTACTTTTTACATTTTTGTTCACATTTGCTTCATTCATGTTTATCATAGTTTCCTCTCCAATTTTTTTTTTATTTCTATGATCTTTTCTTTGCCTCATTTTTGTTCTTCTTTTTTTTTGACTTGCGAGTATATCTCTCACCAACTTTTTCTCACTTTTTCATTTGCTGTTCTCATTTTTACATTTTCCACATTTAGGTTTTTGATTTTTTTTCTGGCCTCGTTGTACTTTCATAATCCTTACATGAGTCTGCTTTATCTATTGTTGTTTTTTTTCCTCTCTCTCTCTCTCTTTTTTTCTTCTCTCTCTCAGATCAGGAGAAGGGTAGAACATATAAGAGAGAGACGAAGGCTAGGAAGAACGATTACAAAAATAGAAAGACACGAAAAAGATAAATAGATAAAGAATGGAAATGGGAAGGTATGGATAATAATCAGGATGGGATGCAAAGCTGAAGGGAAAGAGAGAGGAAGGGAAGAAGATAATTAGGATATGCAGTGGAAGAAGAGAAGATAGGTGGAGATAGTAAGGTCAGAATGGGATAGAGTTGTACAATGTTTAGAGATTATAGAAGATTGTGGAAGGAAGAGGAGGAAAAATAGAAGAGGGTGATTGGGGAGGGAAGAAAAAGTAGGTTGTAGGAGGAAGGAAGATGAGGATTGAAGGAGGAAGGCAGAAAATATTTGGTTATAGAAAAGAGGGATTGGAGGAGAAAGGAAGATGTTTGGCAATAGAAGAGCTGGATTAGGGAGGAGGAGTAGGGATTAGGAAGAGTGAGAGTGAGGGAGGGAGGTGTAAAAATACTTTCTACCCTTCGTGTGTAGGAATGCTGTTATGTTGAGTCATTGTTCCTGGTTGTATGGTATGGCTCTTGTAAGTTATCAGTGGTCACGTGTTGGTGCTGAGTCTGTCTGTCTCTTTGGCTGTCTTTTTTTCTCCTTCTGTCATGTTTTTCTTTTCGTCTTTAGTTCTGTAGCTTTGTTGTTCTGTTTTGCGCGTGTGTGTGTGTGTGTGTGTGTGTGTGTTTGTGTTTGGCTTGACCGTTTACTGCTTTTAAGTCCATTTGTTACTGATAATGTTATATTTTTACGTATTACATAATAAGTGTTGCGTAACTTTGCCTTTTTTCTTCTCTCACGCATTGTGTTTTCCCGTCTTTCGGTATTCTCGGTCTTTGTTAGTTCAAGAAAAGTTGTAGGGAACAAGAGAAAAAGAAAAAGAACTAAACGGTTTCTCTTTGCATGATCAGAATTTGTACACGATTCCATAACAACTACTAGTAAAAAAAAGTTCAGGAAAAGGACAACCTTAGTCCCACACTGATAAACAGGGAATCCAGGTCGCTTCCAAAACGCAAAGACTTCAAAACATAGTGTTT
>JAPQNM010000016.1:4233422-4245922 GCA_029783475.1 Metacarcinus magister
GTAGTAGTGGTGGTAGTAGTAGAAATAGTAATAATAATAAGATAATTTGAAGACAATCATGAGAAAATTTAGTAGAGAAATAGATAGAACATTCACATCATATCATCATTAACCTTCATCAACACCATCACCATTCACCTTCCTTTACCATCACCATCACCTTACACAATCATCACCATCCATCCTCCTACTCCTTCATAGGTGTGGCTGTGACGATTGCCTAATATCAACTGAGGACGACTCCCTTCGCCACTCGCTTTCCCGTATCAACGCATACAAGGCACTCGCATCCCCGTCCCTCATTGCTCTCTCCTCCAAGGACCCCGTCCGCACTTCCTTTGAGCTGTCAGGGGAGCTGCGTCGTCTGCAAGGCATGGAACACGAGTTTAAGACTGAGTACATTGTGAGTCGCTTCTTTATGGTTTCTTGATATTGTTTTTTACCTTATCAATTATTTTCTTATTATTATGTTTATCTCCATGGCTTGATTTTCCGTCTGTATCTCTTTGTTTTTTATTCTCTTGA
This sequence comes from Metacarcinus magister, assembly GCA_029783475.1. Classification (NCBI taxonomy): domain Eukaryota; kingdom Metazoa; phylum Arthropoda; class Malacostraca; order Decapoda; family Cancridae; genus Metacarcinus; species Metacarcinus magister. The sequence goes on from JAPQNM010000016.1 coordinate 4,233,948, forward strand.
CGTTTCCTGATGGAGGACATTTACACTGACATCTTTTTCATTGCCTTCTTCAGGAGCTACGGAAGCAGGTCATGAAGTTTGCGACAGAGCTGCTGGACCAGACGAGGACGAAGGCTGAGTTGGCCATCATGCTGAACTATGATGCTGATGGTGAGGCGTGGAACGAGGGCGATGTTAACTCCCTAGAGAGGCTCAAGATGGCTATCAAGTTTTCCCAAAAGCCGGTAGGTAGCGCAGAACGGGGAAAAGGGAGAGTGGAGAGGAAATTGAGGTAGGAGGAAAGGGAAAAGAAGTTGATTGGTGGCTTAGAAAAGGGAGAGAAAAGGAGGATGAAGGAAGGAATAATTTAATAAGGGAAAGGAAGTTAGTTATTGGCAAGGAAAAGGGATGCAAGAAAGGATGAATGAAGGAAGGGGAAAAAAAAAAAAAAGTTTCTGAAATGGAAATGATATGGGAATGGATGTGAAGAAAGAGAGATGGGGAAATACTGAGTGCAAATGGCAATAGAAGGAAGAGAAAAAAAGAGTAGAGTGAAGAGAGGTTGAGAAAGGAAGGACCTCCAAAAAAGTTTTAAAAAAATGAAACAAACACACACTTGTCTCTCTCTCTCTCTCTCTCTCTCTCTCTCTCTCTCTCTCTCTCTCTCTCTCTCTCTCTCTCTCTCTCTCTCTCTCTCTCTCTCTCTCTCTCTCTCTCTCTCTTTTTCTTTCTTTCTCTCTCACTCCCTCTCTCACTCCCTGTTACAGTTCGTGGCTCACCCCAACGTGCAGCAGCTCCTTGGCGCTATCTGGTACGACGGTCTACCTGGTTTTCGACGTAAGGACCCCGTCAGCCAGTTGATGGACGTGTTCAAACTTGCAGCAATGTTCCCTGTGTTATCATTCGCCTACATTATCAGCCCCAACTCAGAGAAAGGCCAGTTCCTGAAGAAGCCTTTCGTCAAGTTCATCACCCACTGTGCCTCCTACATGTTCTTCCTAAGTGAGTCCTGTGTGTAGTGTCTTAAGAAGGAAGGATGCTTGATGGGAGGGAAAAAGAGGATTGAAAGAATATTTTATGGAAGAGTAATTAATAGATGGAGAGAAAAACGGATGTAGTAGGATATTGAGAGAGAGAGAGAGAGAGAGAGAGAGAGAGAGAGAGAGAGAGAGAGAGAGAGAGAGAGAGAGAGAGAGAGAGAGTACAAAATCCTTAGTCTTACATAAAATTTCAGTCTCCTATAAATAGATAGCTTCCTTACCTTGCATAAATCCACCTTAATGATCTTCCTTTCCCTCATGTTTATCCTTACCTCACATTACCTTCGCCTGCTCCGTCAGTGTTGTTGGCCCTCGCGTCCCAGCGTATCGAGTACCTTCTGATTGAGTGGTTTGGCAATGCTTGGCTACAGTCACTCCTCATGGATTGGAAGATGAAAGAACGCGGCGCCTTACCCGGCCCTGTGGAGTTGGGAATCATAATGTACATCTTCAGTGAGTATTAGTGATGATAGGAGTTAAAGGAGGAGGAGTGTCACCCATAATACACCTTGTATTTGTATTATATATCCTCCTGTTGTAATCTTGCTTGGAACAGAAGTGCAAATAGTCAGTTATCTCATCACTTATAATTAAATCCCAAGGTGAAAGGGAATATAAGATGCAAGATTCACACTTACACTTCAACAAACACACTCACAGACACACTAACACCACTTACATATGCCTCCATCCCCACACAACTAACCTCATCTCATCTCTTCTCTTCTCCCATAGGCTTGATTTGGGCTGAGATCAAGTCATTATGGAAGGATGGAATCATGGAATACCTCAAAGATCTCTGGAACATCATCGATTTCATCACCAACTCCTTCTTCATGACTTGGTTCCTGCTTCGTGCCACTGCCATCTTATTGGTGCAGCTGGACCTGTACCGTGGGTTGTGGCCTTACTATCCAAGGGAGATGTGGCACCCCTTTGACCCCATCCTGCTGTCTGAGGGGTGCTTCGGTGCCGCTATGATCTTCAGGTGAGGTGGAAAGATGTAGGTAGAGGTGATGTTGGTGGAGATGGAGGAGGAAGGTATCAGTAGTAATTGTGTTACTTCACTATTTTTTTTGTCATGCTCTCCCAATTCTCTTGATCTTTTTTTTTTTTCTTCTTAATTTTACTTCATTCTCTTTTTGTCTTATTTTTTTTTTCGTATTGTGTTTTTTTTTAATATTTAACTTCCTTCCTCTTATTTGCTTCTGTCTCTGTCTCTCTCTCTTTATCGTATTCTCCTCTTTGTTGTTTCTTTTTCTTCCTTCCTTCCTTCCTTCTTTTCGTAGATGTTCTTTATTGTTTGTCATTTCCATATCATTATTTTTTTTACATGCATATCTTCCTTTCTCTTGTTTGTTTCTTCTTCATTATCTTTTCTCATATCATATATCGTCCTGCTAAACACATCTCCCATCGACCTCACGCCTTCTTTCCTCCTTAGATCACAATTTAACCCAGCACATCCCATGCAGACTCTTTCCCCAATCCCATATTCTTTCTTCGTTTCATCTCATTACCAACACCTTTCCTCTAAGCTCACATCTCCTTCCTTCATCCTGCAGCTTCCTCAAACTGGTGCACATCTTCAGCGTCAATCCTCATCTCGGGCCTCTGCAGATCTCCCTTGGCCGCATGATCTTCGACATCATGAAGTTCTTCTTCTTGTATACCCTTGTGCTGTTTGCCTTCGGGTGTGGTGAGTTTCCCTGGTGTTGTGATGGCTAGTGGTAGGGATGCAGGGATGCTTTTAGAGCAGGGGTTGCCAACCGGGGGTGCGAGATAACATTTCAGGGGATGTGAAACCTTGGATTTGGCAATGTTCGAATTACACTGACACCCTGTTTAACGTTTTTACGTCGTTTGTTGTAACAGTCTTGCTTTACATGTCATTAAAAAGTTAGCATAAATAAATTTGTTGCTCAAATTTAGTATAAATTGGCTTCTTCATCTTCATATGAGATGTTACTTTTGTAGGGGGTGCGAGAACATATTAAAAGTTTTCTAGGGGTGCGGGGCATAGAAATGATTAGGAACCCCTGTTTTAAAGGGTGAAGACTTGTATGAGAAGGGGATAACACTTTTTATGAATCTAAAAAAACATGAAAAAACTAGGTAATGCATCTTTTTGGATATGATAATGCACCTTCCCATTCTCTCATACTCCTCAGGTTTGAATCAGCTTATGTGGTACTACGCTGAATTGGAAATGAAAAAATGTTACTCGCTCCCTGGAGGCTTACCGGACACAGAAAACGAGGATCAGGCGTGCTTCATCTGGAGACGATGGGCTAAGTGAGTGTCATGTCGTGTGTTCTTGTCTTCCTCTTCTCCTTGCATTCGTTGTTTTCTCTATCTCTCACCTGTAGTCATCTCTTCACTCCTGCCTGCCTTGTTTCACCTCACTAGTTATTTTCTCTCCATCCTCCTCCTCTTAATTTATTTTAGTTTCCCTTACCTCTCATAACTTGTTTCTGTTTCTTCCTGTCTCTTTCTCATCTCTTGTACCTTCTCTTCCCTTGTCTTCACCACTGTGTTCGTCCCTCATCTTCCCTCCTTTTCCTTCCCTCTCCCTTGAGTAGCCTTTCCTCCCCTTCCCTTCAATACCTTCATCCCTTACCCGTATGTAAAAGCACCTATTTGCCTGTCGTTTTCTTCCTCCATTTGGCTGTACATATATTGCCAGAGTTGAATTTATGTATTCATTATATATACTTAAGTGTATAGATCTATTGTAACTTTATTTATTCATCTGTTTATATTTATTATAGGATATTTTTTGCCGCTGAAATGGCTTTGCTTCTGTCCTGATATCCAAGTATTATTGGATCAAACTTTATTTGTCAATAATTTCACTACTTCTGATGGTTTCCCTTTTTCTTTGGTTTACTTCACCTATCATTTTTAAGGTGTTGTCACATACATAAATAAATTATTTGATTATACGAAGAAAGAAATAACCATTATCTTGATATACTTACTTTGGATAATTGCATTTTGATTTACAGTAATTAGTTAGGGTGTGATTTAACATTCTTATACCCTTACGTGAAACATAGCGTAGAACAAGATGGTATATAATAGAGTTAAGTAGAGCAGAGTAAGGTTGATGTAAATATTCAGCTGTAGTCTGCCTCACCGGACAGCTGCCCCACATTGTTGAGGAAGCCAATCACTGTCAACTACTGGAAGGGAATAATGGCAGAAATCCAATGTGTTGTGTATATTAGGTGTTTGTCTGAGATATATGGGTGCTCGATAGGTATTTGTAATGAGGCTGAGGTTGCGGAGTTCTGTTTGTATGGTAGTGTAGGTGTGTGGTTGTTGTGGTTGTGGTAGTGTGGTTGTTTCCTAAGTAAAGATTAGAAGTGGTAAGATTTGTATGGTAGGATCAGTGTCTGGGGAACCGAATCAAATCAGTTGAAGGATGACTGTAGGAGTAGTGTGACTAGGAATGGTTTCAATAGTATTGATGATATGTCAGAAGGTGAGGGTGGAAATATGTTATTATGATGCATGTGAGGGGGGGAGGGTGCGTCAAGGGTGAAGTGTTGACGAGAGAACTCATCCCTCAATGACTTAGATTAGGAGGTTGCACTCAAAGGAAGGTTAGCTGTTAAAGTGAATGTGTGAGAATTCCCCTCATGGATAGTTTTTTTAAGGCAGCATTACGAATTATTATGTAAGGTAGTGTTGTGAACATTTAAACCTCTGTAACATGGTGAGACTCAGGGTTTCCTCAAGTCTATCCCTTGTTAAGTAGAGTGAGGTAGAACATAGCGGAGGACAGAAACATCAAGAAGGTAGTAGTAGTCAAGCCTTTATGTGACTACCACTGTACCTTGGGTCTATCCTTCCACCCCCACAAGACCTTGACGAGACCTTTTCCACCCCGACCCCCTGCAGCTTGTTTGAGACCTCCCAGTCCCTGTTTTGGGCCTCATTCGGTCTTGTTGAATTGGACGCCTTCGAGCTGACGGGTCTCGGCGCCTTCACGCGGTTCTGGGCCATGCTCATGTTTGGTTCGTACTCCATCATCAACGTGATCGTGCTCCTCAACCTGCTGATCGCCATGATGTCAAACTCCTACAACATGATACACGTGAGTTTCGTCTATTCGGCTCGGGTTACTGCTGGGAGGGAGCCATTTACCTCCCCTTGGTTGGTAGGTCTAAGGTGGCGGGTCCTGCTCCTCTCCCTAGCGTCCCCCTACCGGCCGTGTGGTGTACCCCTGCTGTGATGTGTGGCTAAGACTGTGTTGTTCCCTTCTCCTCCTCCTCCTCTAGCCTGTTCGAAACATCGCAGTCTCTCTTCTGGGCCTCATTCGGGCTGGTTGAGTTGGACGCCTTCGAACTGTCAGGTGTGGGCAGCTTCACACGATTTTGGGCCATGTTGATGTACGGTTCTTACTCGGTGATTAATGTGATCGTGCTCCTCAACCTCCTCATTGCTATGATGTCCAACTCGTATAACATGATCTCGGTGGGTGATAATATTACACTCTTGCTGCCTCGCTCTGCTCTTACTTCCAAGGCCGCCGCTCTTGCTATCTTGCTGTTTGCGTTACTGCTCTTATCGTATGTCTTGGAATGCGGCAAACGGCTCACAAAACAGCCTCTGCCTCGCCTATACAACGCACTCCACACACCTCACGCCTCACTGACTGGCACGGTGTTGTGTTCGCTGATGCTTCCGTCGAAGTAAAGGGAGGGTCAAGAGAGGGTGGGAGGGAGTAAAGGGGTTTGTTGGAAGTCGCTTCGTCCCTTCGTCGCGCTGTCAACACCATTACTGTGACGTGACAACAGAATGGTAGCAAAACAAATGCATCCTTTCTTCTTGTCCTTCTATTCCTTATCATCTTCCTTGTCCTCCTCCCTCTTCTCCTCCTCCTCCTCCTTCTCCTCCTCCTTCTCCTCCTCCTCCTCCTCCTCCTCCTCCTCCTCCTCCTCCTCCTCCTCCTCCTCCTCCTCCTCCTCCTCCTCCTCTCCCTCCCCCTCCTCTCCCTCCCCCTCCTCCCCCTCCTCCCCCTCCTCCCCCTCCTCCTTCTCCTCCTCCTTCTCCTCCTCCTCTTCTTCTTTTCTACATGGTGAGATTTAGTTGAAAGACAAAACTCGCTTATATTTTCCTATTTCACGCCATTGCAACGTAGAAAGTCTACAAATATATTAGCTTTTATTACATGTTGTTTTTATGCAATATTTTGAATGCTTTTTTACTCAATGTTCTTGTTCATATTGCATCATGAATATCTATTTTAACTGTACCTCTTCTGTGAGAATCCCTTTACCTTTTGCTCCTCTTCCTCCTCCATTTTCGGTACTCATCTATTCCTTCACACACCTTAAATGCCTATCGACTTTTTGATACACCCTAATGCTCATTAAACGCACTTACTAATACTTTTCCCAGTCCTGGACACACAACCCACACACTCCTCCACATGAAACACACATTCTCCCACCCACACATTTCTTTACTATCCCTTCACCCTTCAACACACCCTAACACTCCTCCAGTGCTGTACACACATACACTTCACACACTTAATTCCCCTTCACACCTACAGGAGCGTTCCGATACTGAGTGGAAATTCGCACGCACGAAACTCTGGCTCAGTTATTTCGAAGACGGAGGCACCGTACCACCGCCCTTCAACGTTGTACCCACTCCCAAGGGCGTAATGCGTGCCATGGGCATCTCTGGCAAGACCATGAGGGGCTCCATCAAGGTCAAGGTAGGTCACAAGGCTTGCTGAGGCTAGGTTAGGTTAGGTTAGGTTAGGTCATGTCATGTCATGTCATAAACTGGAATTTGTTGAATATAGAAATAGAAAATACATAAATATATATAATACACATCATTCTCACTCCTTTACTCCACCAGTCTAAGAGGCTTGCGGAACAGCGGCACATGAACGTGATGCGTCTGTTGGTGCGGCGTTACATCACAGAGCAGCAGAGGAAGGCAGACGAGAAGGGAGTGACTGAGGACGACATTAACGAGGTCAAACAAGATATCTCCACCTTCAGGTACTGTGTATGTGTGTGTGTGTGTGTGTGTGTGTGTGTGTGTGTGTGTGTGTGTGTGTGTGTGTGTTTTGCAGTTAAGTTTCTTTGTGTTTAGTCTTTCAGTATAATGAGTAAATTGCAATATTCTGAATTTACGTGAATCTCTGTGGGTGTCTGTGTGTGTCACTCTCCCTGTTGTTGCTTCCTCATACATCTACTGTCCTTTACACTCTTATTTAGACCCTCAGCTAACTCCTTACCTGTCCTTTATTTATCAGTGAAGTGACAGATAAAGCAAAAATCTTTGTCACTATTTCTCTTATTTGCACCTCTATTTGTCCTACACCATCCCTTCCCTCTTCCCTCCAACGCCTGTATTCTCTCCCTCACACTTCATTGTATCAACAGGTACGAGCTGATCGACATTCTGAAGAACAATGGCATGAACACCTCCATGGTCAACGCTGAGGATGCCTGTAAGTATGTGTGTGTGTGTGTGTGTGTGTGTGTGTGTGTGTGTGTGTGTGTGTGTGTGTGTGTGTGTGTGTGTGTGTGTGTGTGTATGGGTGTGTGTGTATGTGTGTAAGTATGTGTGTGTGTGTGTGTGTGTTTTGACTTGCATGTACATAGTAGATTAAGGTGAGTTAGGTCTTGTGGTGATGGGTTGGTTGTGTTGTTGCAGCTGTGGTGGGTAAGAAGGGTCGTGCTATGGAGCGGCGCCTCAAGAAGGGCTTCAACATAGGCATGGTTGAGGGCATCATGACGGAGATCCTCACCTCAGACAAGAAGCCCAAGAACATCTTTGGCAAATTGGCCCGCGCTATGGGCAAGAAGAAGAAGGAAGACTGGAACTCCAAGGTGTCACGAGCCTCACTGCGAAAAGACCAGATTGGTTCCTCGCAGGCCAGCCTCAGGAGGTCCCAGACGTCAATCAGACGGCGTATCCAGCACGAGAATGAGGTGCTTCTCAAGACACTCAATCCTGACAAGATTGTCGAGTATAACCCCAACCTGGATATGTACTCCCCGACCACTCGTGTCGCCTATGCCAAGTTCAAGGTCAACACCCTCAAGAAGGAGAAAGAGAAGAAACTGGCAGCTGAAAAGAAGGCAGACGTACAACAGAAGGCCGGCGCTGCCAATCAGAAGCTGGAGGTGGAGAAGGGTGAGTCATCAAATAAGCAGTTCCAGACAAGGACTCCAACACCACAGCCACTAAGTAGGACTCCCAGTCCTACTCGGGCACCTGCCTCACAGCCACCTAAATCTAATACAGGGCCCTCCATGCCACCAGCTGGCCAGGCTCCTAAACCACCCACTACCCAAGCCCCTAAGCCTCCTGGCCAAATACCTCCACCCCCGAGTTCTGCTGCTCCCAAGCCCTCAGGACCTGCCCCTGGAAAAATAGCTGTTCCTGCCGCCTTCAAGGACCAGGGACAAACGGGGCCGCAGGTTCACGCCCCGCCCCGTGCTCGGCCGCAGCCAGCAGGTCCTAGACCCACGTCTCCACCACCTTCACATCCTGCCCCAAGTGCACCCAAGGAACCCAAGATTACAGTCACTCCTTCCCCAGCGGGTGCTGCTGCTCCACCCAAGCCCTCACCTGCACCGCCCAAGGGCCCACCTGCCTCTGCCAAGTCACCCCCCCCAGCTCTAAAACCTGCAGTTTCCCCCTCTCCAGCCGGCTCAAGGGCTGCAACCCCATCTAGTGATGATCCTATCGCGGCTGGCAAGTCTTCCGTGACAGGGCAGGTTCGAACAGGATGGTTGTAAGCCCACTACTACGACACCCAATACTTCACTGCACTGCCCTCACTGTGCCTGCCCAGGTGACGCCAGCTAGAGGGCAGTGCCAACAAGGTGAGGAACAAGTGTGTCACGTGAACCCTCTCCTCCATCTCTGCCCTTCCCTCCCATGACTTTGGAGGTGGGAGTTAGGGGTGTGGAGGGGGTTGCTGCCCCTCAAGGTGATGTGAAGTCGTTTTTCAGGTTTATATTTAAGATTAAGTGGTAGAATGATACCTTACACACACACACACACACACACACACACACACACACACGCACACACACACACACACACACACACACACACACACACACACACACACACACACACACACACACACACACACACACACACACACACACACACACACACACACACACACACACACACACACACACACACACACACACACACACATACATACATACATACACTCACACGTACACTCTGGGTCTGTAAAAAAAAATTTCTTCTTATGTATCCTCTTATCCTAGTCCTTGTTTCTTCTTTCAACTCCATTTTAAATAACTCTTGGGTCATAGGTTGTATAATTGTCACAGTGGGATGGGTCATTCATGGAACCCCAGATCACTCTCCCCTTTATCTCCTGCACTACGGGGCCTCATCACCTGCCCCACACCTGCTCATCATCAACCCCAGACTGTTGCCCTGTCAGTCTGTTGTTGTTCGCTTCCTTAATTTCACGTTCCTCTCAATTATTTATGAAATTGTTTTCTCATTGCATGGTTATGTGAAAATTTGCTAGCACTTGCATATTGACTTATTGTTTTTTTGGTTTTCATGGCAACCTGATTTGCATGTGGCATGTCAGTGGGTTTTTTCACGTAGCTGCCTTATTGATTTGAGAATGATGGTTAAACATATGTATAGAACGTCACCAGTAAGGGTAAATGCATGATGTGTATGGTGGTTGTGGTTATTGTAATGGTGGAAGAGTGTACGTATTATAATAAAACAGTAGCCTTTTTTGGTAGGGTTTGGTGGTATGCAATGTATATATTTTTTTACAGTTAGCCATGTAAATGCTTCGTTCTCTTCTGATATAGTGAAAAAAGAGAAAACGGTTATCTAGGCTGCCGGACAGTTAAAAGCAGCTAAACTCCACAGCCTACATATATTAATAGAAAATAATGAATGAAAAAAGTTAGAGGCATTGTATAAACCTAAGGAGCTGTAAGCCCAGCTGGTGATGATTGGAGAGCACCAAAGGATGACGGGTATGGCTGGGCTGGTGGAGGGGCTGTAGGAGAGAGCCCATGGTACACTATCACCTTTCTATCCTACCTTACATGTTCACGCATTACAAGGAGTGACTACTACTGCTGCGTGTAGACAACAGGCTCTACTAACATGCCTTTCCCCCAGACACTTTTCATATTTACACAGATGAGGTGTGTGGTGTGTCCCCCGTAATTAAAAACAAAACAAGATGCCACTCCACATTCCCAAGGGTATTTATTTATCAATGTATTTATTAATTTATTCATCCATTTGCTCAGTCATTTATATGCATGTGTTTTTATGTCAAGGAGAGGACTTAATACAGTTAACATTCATAAAATGGTGTTTTCTTTTACCAGTGTGACGGGTACAACTTCTGTGATACTAGTGGGACTATAGTTACTAATTAATTATTTATAGTACTAGTGGGATTTACCAAGATCTTGGATATTGGGATTTACTTACTAACCTCTCCAAAGACGTAGTTTTCTTTTTGTAATTTAGATTAACAGTTTATTGATGCAGTCTACATTTAGCCATTTTTTCCTTTTTTTCCTCTTATTTCTTACCATAAGGGAAGAAAAAGAATAATAGAGGAATGCAGTGTTGTCCATGTTCCTTATCCTCCTGCATCTTAAAATTCCTTTCGTCTCCCATCCTTTATCGTTTTTTTTTCCTCCCGCCCGTCTGACCTCGCGAGCACGTGTTGACTTGGTGGCGGTCAGGTGGGAGGTAGTGGGATGAAATCAATCACTGCTGCTAGGGAAGAGAAGAAAAGAATATACGTTTAAGGAGGTGAGAGGCGGTGATGGTGGTAGTTGTGGAGGTGGTGGTGATGGTAGTAGAGGTGGTGGTGGTGGTAGTGGTAATGGTGGTAGTGGTGGTGGTGGTGATGGTGGTAGTGATAGTGGTGGTGGTGATGGTGATGGTGATGGTGGTGGTGGTGGTAGTGGTGATGGTGGTGGAGGAGGGGAAGAGAAGTGATAGATTTGGTTTATCAAGTATTTCAACCTTTATGCGTTTGTCTTTACTTTATTGTTTTTGTTATTATTATTTTATTATTATTATTATTATTATTATTATTATTATTATAATTATTACTATTATTATTATTATTATTATTATTATTATCATGAATATTAATATTACTATTATTATTATTAATATTTTTATTATTATTATTATTATTTATATTATTATTATTGTAGTGTTTCCTTATGCACTAATTCCGGGAAGAGGAAACACCGAATAGCGTTCACTCCAGTTTATTGTTAAGAAGCATCACGATGGGAGGAAAGAGTGTGTGTATTTGTGGCGGAGATGTGTGTGTGTTACTGCCGCACGGTGGGAAATAATGGACCTCTACCTCCAGCTCGGTGTCACGTCGAGGTGTGAAGTCGATGTTTGAGCTCGGCGCTAAGCCATCATTAAGTGAGGTTACTACATTATTATTATTGTAGGTTTCGTGTGAAGTATGAACCGAGTGAGAAATGAGGTGCGAAGGAGAACTAATGTTACGAGAAAGTTGGCTGGTCGAGCAGAACAGAATGTGTTGAGGTGGTTTGCATATATAGAGAGAATGGAGGAGGATCGTTTTGGGAAAAGAATAGAAGGATCCGATGTTAGAGGTGTAAGGTTGAGAGGAAGGGCACGAACGGGATGAGTAAATGATGTGAAAAGAGTGTTGAATGAAAGAAGAAAGTCTGTGGAGCAAGGAAGGATGATTGTGCGTGTTAGAAATTAGTAGAGAACAGCGGTAAATGCATGATTAATGACGCGGTCTTGGCAACCCTTGGAGAAGGTTCTCCCGCGCCTGTCGTGACCCATGGATTATATCAGGTGCTGGGAGGGAGAGGGCATTAGTTAGATATGAAGCGGCAGGGGTAAACTTCAGGACTTGTGGATAAGACCCCCGCC
>JAPQNM010000016.1:4250922-4260922 GCA_029783475.1 Metacarcinus magister
GTGGAAAGGTCATTTGGAAGTGTATACTGCAATGGATGTAACATATGTGGTAATATTTGTCTCGTGTCACCACCCTCACCACCTTCCTCCCTTCCTCTTCCTCTTCCTCTTCCTCTTCCTTCCTCCATTCCAGTCTCCTCCTCCCTTCCACGCCTTCCGTTCCTCAGTGACAGGTGGATTAAAGGGAGCACCTTCTCTCCGTCCACTGACCCAACTGATTAACAACAGCACGTTTATCTCTCTCTCTCTCTCTCTCTCTCTCTCTCTCTCTCTCTCTCTCTCTCTCTCTCTCTCTCTCTCTCTCTCTCTCTCTCTCTCTCTCTCTGTATACGTGCTTTTCTCGTTTTTCCCTCCTCTTCCTCCTATAATAATTTCATGCAATTTTCTATGCTGTGTGATTTTTCTCTCTCTCCCTCCATTTCCGGGTGGAAGGAGCGATGGGTGGGGAGAAGCCTTCGCCTTTACTGTCCTACAACTCATTTTAAATCTAATTGTGTGGTTCATTATAAGTAACCACATAAGGACCTATTAGTTTGCTGATGTTTGTTCTTCTTTTCTGTTCTTTTGTTTCTACTCCTCCTCCTCCTCCTCCTCCTCCTCCTCCTCCTCCTCCTCCTCCTCCTCCTCCTCCTCCTCCTCCTCCTCCTCCTCCTCCTCCTCCTCCTCCTCCTCCTCCTCCTCCTCCTCCTGATAAAATTAGGCCTATTTTTACCTACCAGCTACAAAGAATTCCCTGGGGACCCTGGGGACCAACTGCCGGAACACTCACAGAGAAAACCAGTTGACACCGCATTTTTCTATTTATTATCGTAAAATTATTTAAAGCTTTCCAGAAATGCCGTCCACGATGAAAAAATGTGAGAGCTGTGGAGAGCGTTTTGTGAAGAAGTTCTTTCAGCAAAATACAATCTGTAGACTATGTATATTAGATAAAAAATATAACACTTTGTTTGAATTCGTCACTGCTAAGCATGGATTTGTAACTCCCCCTGACGCCGCATCCTCCCACCCTTCCCCTTCCCCTTCCCCTTCCTCCTCCTCCTCCTCCTCCTCCTCCTCCTCCTCCTCCTCCTCCTCCTCCTCCCCCACCGCCGCCTCTTCCATCTCCTCCCCCTCCACCTCCACCTCCCCCTCCACCTCCACCTCCACCACCCACCCAGCCTCCTCTTCCTCCTCCTCCATCTCTCCCGCCCCCCCTTCCTCCTCCTCCTCCTCCTCCTCCTCCTCCTCCTCCTCCTCCCTCCTCCTCCTCCTCCTCCTCCCCCTCCTTCTCCTCCTCCTCCTCTACCGCCATCCTTTCCTCCTCCTCCTCCTCCTCCCCCACCGCCGCCTCTTCCATCTCCTCCTCCCCCTCCCCCTCCCCCTCCACCCCCACCCCCACCCCACCCCCACCTCCACCTCCACCTCCACCTCCACCACCCACCCAGCCTCCTCCTCCTCCTCCTCCTCTTCCACCCCCTCCTCCTCCTCCTCCACCCCCTCCTCCTCCTCCTCCACCCCCTCCTCCTCCTCCTCCACCCCCTCCTCTTCCTCCTCCTCCACCCCCTCCTCCTCCTCCTCCACCCACTCCTCCTCCTCCTCCACCCCCTCCTCCTCCTCCTCCTCCTCCTCCACCCCCTCCTCCTCCTCCTCCTCCTCCTCCTCCTCCACCCCCTCCTCCTCCTCCTCCTCCTCACAGGACTTGTATTCATGGAGAGTAGCCAGTAGACGTGCTGCTATATGCTCTAAGAAACCACTAACTACGGAAACTTTTAACAGATACCAAGTGCTCAGCACGTCACAGGAGGCTATTGGAGAGACGAGGCTTCCAGCCGCCTCCTCCTCCACCCCCTCCTCTCTTCAAGACTCTTATCCTTGGAGGGCACCTAGGGGCGCTGCTAGAATCCCTAGAAAACCACTAACTCAAATAACTTTCAACAAATTCCAGGTGATCGGTTCGACACAGGAGGAAATTGGAGAGACAAGGCTGGTGGGTGATTCTATCATTCGTGGACAGCTAATAGAATTCAGTGGCCGTGCCCCAAATAATAGGAAGCGTTATTGTATTCCAGGAGCCAGGCTTGACGACATAACAGAAGTTTACGGAGAGGTCACCAGTGAAGCAGATGATAACACTCTTTTTATCATCCACGCAGGAACGAATGATGTGTCATCCACAAGACCTGAGGAGTTGCTGGAAAAGTACAGAAAGATGATCCGCCAGTTCAGGACAAAGACTAATAACATCGTTATTTCAGGTATTCTTCCCAGGATGGGTGCTGACGGGAGGTTCTATGGCAAGGCGCGCACCATCAACAGCAGACTTAATTCTCTCTGTTCACAGGAAGGTGTTGACTTTGTAAACCTGTGGGATAACTTTTATAATATACCACTTCTTTTCCAGTACGACGGACTGCACCTAAACAGCGTTGGGGATGCACGCTTGGGCAGACTTTTCAGTGACCAAGTTATTCTCAATAGGTCAAAAAACGCCGAGCGAACGAGAGCAGCAACGACGTCGTAGTTGCTCCGTGTAATGCCACCGCTGATCCAAATACTAATGCCACTGCTGATCCACATATTAAAGTTTGTTATGTAAATGCTCGCAGCATCAGAAATAAATTCACAGACCTCGAAGCTCTCGCGGCGATGGATCAGTACCACATCATAGGAGTCACAGAATCATGGTTAGATACGTCGAACAGAGATTACATTGCAGAATTTCAGTTACCTGGTTATACAATCTTTAGCTGTGAAAGAGAGAACAGAATTGGCGGTGGTGTAATCCTATATATTCACAGCTCGCTCCATCCGATCTCCATTAAAACAGAACCCATCAACGGTATTGACACAGTTTTTATCGAATTAAAGAGTAACTCAAGTAGAAAAATACTCGGATTGATTTACAGACCACCGGGGCGCACCGCTGAAATTGACCGTTTACTATTCGAATCAATCTCCGAAACAATTAGTCAATGCGAGACAATTATTATGGGTGATTTTAATTTGCCAGTAACGAGATGGGGAAATCCGTTACGATCTCATACAGGACACGACCTGTACACGAACTTATTAGAGAGCGAATTACATCAACACGTTCACGAACCGACGCGAGACTTAAATACCCTTGATCTCATTCTTTCAACAAGTAAAGATTTAGTCAGTAACGTAAATGTCGGCCCAGTTTTCAGTTCTAGTGACCATCGAATAATCACGTTCAATTTGAAAATTAAGGAAATAAAAGTAAAAGACAGTAAGGAGAAGGTACCAAATTATCAAAGGGCGAATTTCATCAGAATGCGATCAATTCTAGAAGACACTGACTGGAGTGAACTGTTGTCAGAGTCAGATATTGATAAGTCATGGGAGGCCTTTACCACAAAACTGAATGAAGTTATAAGCGTATGTGTACCGTATCGATACAGACGTTCAGCAAGGAAGAACAAACCAAAATGGTGGAACGAAGAGATAAAAAAACAGCCTCACTCTCAAAAAACATGCGTACAATAAGTACATATTAACTAAAAGCCAAGATGATAAAGTAGAGTTTGACAGAATTCGTCGCGATACTAAGAGATTGATAAAGCGTAGCAAGAAAAACCTGGAAGAATATATAGCGGAATCATGTAAATCAAATCCTAAAGAATTTTATAGTTTTGTTAAGAGTAAAAAAGCCCTTACCTGCAATATCGGTCCACTTACTAAAGGACATGGAAATCACACAAATGACGAAAACGAAATGGCTACAATCCTTAATAACTTTTTTGCATCCGTATTTACAGAAGAGGATTGTTCATCGTTTCAGCCACTTGAGATTAGAGGGACCGTAAACTTCTTAAATGATATACTCATAGTAGAAAATGACGTTTTGCAAAAAATCAATAAGATGAAAACAAACAAAACCCCTGGACCAGATAAAATTTCCCCAAGAATCTTGAAAGAGGTCAAGCACCAGATCAGTAAACCGCTTACAATCTTATTCAATAAATCCTTAAGAGATGGTAAAGTTCCATCAGATTGGAAACGTGCAAATGTAACACCAATCTTCAAAAAGGGGGACAAGTCACAACCCGGAAATTATAGGCCAATCAGTCTGACATCAGTTGTATGTAAATTAATGGAGACAATCATTCGTGACAATGTGGTGAAATTCCTTGAAGACAACGATATAATAAAACCATCACAACATGGTTTTCGTAATAAACGTTCATGCTTAACTAACTTATTAGACTTCTTCCACAATGTTTTTGACGCGTACGATGAAAGCAGAGCAGTAGATGTCATATATCTGGATTTTCAAAAGGCTTTTGATAAAGTACCTCATCAACGATTGCTTAATAAACTAATGACTCATGGTATCTCTGGTAGCATTTACAATTGGCTTCTGGACTGGCTCTCTGAACGTAAGCAGAGAGTAGTCTTAAACGGTGTCTCCTCTCAATGGTTAAACGTTAAAAGTGGCGTACCACAAGGCTCAGTGCTTGGTCCTGTCTTATTTTTGATATATGTTAATGACATAGATGATGGGATCACTTGCAAAATATCGAAATTCGCTGACGATACGAAAATTCTCAGCAAAGTAACTACGACAATTGACAGAGAAGTCTTACAATCAGACCTAGATCGACTAACGTCTTGGGCCAATAAATGGCAAATGAAATTTAACGTTGAAAAATGCAAGGTACTACACATCGGAAGAAATAATGATCACGTTCAGTACTCAATGAATGGTAAATCACTTTCTACAGTAAACAAAGAAAAAGATCTGGGAATCACAATATCAAACGATTTAAAACCCAGTCAACATTGTTCAGAGGTAGTTAAAACTGCTAACAGATTGGTCGGCTTTATTGGGCGTACTTTCGAAAATAAATCAGAAAAAGTCATATTAAAACTGCATAATTCACTAGTACGACCCCATCTTGAGTATTGCGTACAGTTTTGGTCCCCATATTACAGAAAGGACATTGACAAACTGGAAAGAGTCCAGCGAAGAATAACAAAAATGATTCCAAGGCTGAAAAATAAACCTTATGAAGAAAGACTTAAAGAACTAAACTTATTCAGCCTAGAAAAACGAAGGATGCGAGGGGATTTAATTGAAATGTTCAAGATAATCAAAGGATTCGATAATATCAATGTAGAAGATTACATTACTTTTGATCGATCAAATATAACAAGACGACGTCATTCTTTTAAGATTACTGGTAAAAGATTCACATCAAACGAAGCCAAGCACTTCTTTTTCAATCGGATCGTTAACGTTTGGAACTCCCTGCCCGCCAATATCGTCGACAGTAAAACAATTACTACGTTCAAAAATAGACTTGACAAATATTTAGAAGCCAATCCACAACTAAAATACTATCCGTTAACGTAGCAAACTTTGAGTAAGTTCATCCTGATGTACCTAATTTACGAAATGTCGATTCAAAAGACGTCGCTAGTGGCCTGACATCGCTTGCCAGGAAGTAGTGGTAGCAGTAGTGGTAGTGACAGTATGGTCTTGGTTGGCCTTCCTTTCCCTGCCAGCCATGGCTGGGGAGAGAAGCCTTCACCCTTACTATCCTGTATCCTACACTCTAGAGTAGATAGTGTAGTCTCACAAACAGCCTCGTAAGGGCCAGCAGGCCTGTTGTTGTTTGTTCTTCCTATGTGTTCCTATGTGTTCCTCCTCCTCCTCCTCCTCCTCCTCCTCCTCCTCCTCCTCCTCCTCCTCCTCCTCCTCCTCCTTCTCTTCCTCGCCTCATTACCTTCACGTGGGAATAAGGGACGGGAGACGCACGCTCTCTTACTCCTTTCCTTCCTTCCTCCTCCCACCACCACCACCACCACCACCACCATCACCATCACCACCACCACCACCACCACCACCACCACCACCACCACCACCACCACCACCACCATCACCACCACCACCACCACCACCACCACCACCACCACCATCACCACCACCACCACCACCACCATCACCACTATTATCCTCTCCCTTAATACTGACATTAGTAGAAATCAAAAGGCAATGATAATAATAATAACAAAATAAATAATAATTATAATAATGCTAATAATGATATTAATACTAATACTAATAATAATGATGATAGTAATAATGATGATAATAATAGTAGTAATAATAATGATAATAATATAAATAATATTATAATGTAATAATAATAATAATAATAACAACGATGATAGTAATAATGATAATAATAGTAGTAATAATAATGATAATAATAACAATAAAACAATAATAATAATAATAATAATAATAATAATAGTAATAATAATAATATTAATAACAGCAATAATAATTGTAATAACAATAATGATAATAATAAAAAAAAAATAATAATGATAATAATAATAATAATAATGATAAGGAGACAAGTACAGGTTCCTGGTTGGGCTCCCCCCAAAAAAAAGAGAAAAGAAAAAGAACCCAATTATAACCGACTTTACCGCACACACACACACACACACACACACACACACACACACACACACACACACACACACACACACACACACACACACACCCACAGTCCCTATGCAATGATCTTGTATCAAGTGAGTGGGTGCATTTCAAAGGCATCGGGCAAGGGAAGAAAACTGGAAAAAGTTGCAAATGTTTTTCCCCTCAGACTCAGTAGGAAAAAGAAAGGTTGGATAGAGGAAAAAAAGGAATATATATATATATATATATATATATATATATATATATATATATATATATATATTTATATATATATATATATATATATATATATATATATATATATATATATATATATATGTATATATATATAAGGCTGTCGGCCTTGACATATCGAAAGCCTTCGATAGTCTGGTATAAATCTTTAATTTCTAAACAACCCTCCTATGGATTATATCCTTCTCTCTGTACCTTCATCTCAAGTTTCTTTTCCGACCGTTCTATTGCTGCTGTAGTGGACGGTCACTGTTCTTCTCCTAAAACTATCAACAGTGGTGTTCCTCAGGGTTCTGTCCTATCACCCACTCTCATTCTATTATTCATCAATGATCTCCTAAATCTGAGTCAATGCCCTATCCACTCCTATGCTGATGACACCACCTTGCATTTTTCAACGTCGTACAACAGACGCCCAACCCAACAAGAATTAAATGACTCAAGGCGAGATGCTATAGGACGCTTAACTTCTGATCTTTCACTAGTTTCTGATTGGGGCAGAGCAAACCTTGTTTTGTTCAATGTCTCAAAAACTCAATTTCTACAACTATCTACTCGACATAACCTTCCAGATAACTATCCCCTCTTCTTCAATGACACTCAACTTTCCTTCTCCTCCACATTAAACACACTCGGTCTATCCTTTACAAAAAATCTAAACTAGCAATTTCATATCTCTACTCTTGCTAAATCAGCTTCCAAGAAGTTAGGTGTCCTATAGCGTCTGCGTCCATTTTTCTCTCCTTCTCAGCTGCTTGCTCTGTACTGGGGCCTTATCCGCCCATGTATGGAGTATGGCTCTCATGTCTGAGGCGGTTCAACTCATACAGCTCTTAAACAGGGTGGAGTCTAAGGCTTTTCGTCTAATTAGCTCTTCTTCTCTAACTGACTGTCTTGATTCTTTAAGTCACCGACGCAATTTTGCATCTTTATCTATCTTCTACCGATATTTTCATGCTGACTGCTCTTCTGAACTTGCTAACTGCATGCCTCCAACCCTCCCGCGGCCTCGCTGCACAAGACTTTCTACTTCTTCTCATCCCTTTTCTGTCCATCTTCCTAATGCAAGAGTTAACCAGTATCTTCACTCTTTCATCCCTTACATTGGTAAACTCTGGAACTCTCTTCCTTTGTCTGTTTTTCCACCTGCCTATGACTTAAACTCTTTCAAAAGATGATGATGGTGGTGATAGTGATGATAATAATGATAATGATGGAAATGATGGTGATAATAGCGATGATGGTGGAAGAAGTGATAGTTATGGTGATAATGATAATACAAACGTCACCTATATATATATATATATATAGGTGACGTTTGTATTATCATTATCACCATAACTATCACTTCTTCCACCATCATCGCTATTATCACCATCATTTCCATCATTATCATTATTATCATCACTATCACCACCATCATCACATCTCAAGTATCCATCACAATTAATCATCCACAACATCGACACATCATCCATCCTTCACCCGGTAAACATAGAGAGAAAAAATGACTGTGTTTGTGTGAATCACCACCACCACCACCACCACCACCACCACCACCACCACCACTCTTACCATTACCATCGCCATCAGTAACAATAAAATTAACAAAAAATAAAACTGACAAGTACTACTGGTGCTTCTCTTACTACTATTACTACTCAACTACTATTACTACTAATAATAATGATAATACTAACACTACTAATACTACTAACACTACTGCTACTTATATTACTAATGCGACATCTATTACTACTACTACTACAACTACTACTACTACTACTACTACTACTACTACTACTACTACTACTACTACTACTACTACTACTACTACTACTACTACTACTGCTGCTGCTGCTTTTGTGTTGTTGCTAATAATGATAATGAGCATAATAGCCAATTATGAAAACCAACACCACTATTAAAACAACAACAACAACAACAACTACATAAACTCTACCAATACTGATAGAAAAGAAGAATAAAGTACATCACTAACATTCAGTTGTTTATTAACTATGGATGCAGCTCGTCCAAAAGGAACAAAACAAAATAATAAAAGTACGAAAATGAAAATAATGAAAGATTGGTAGGAACAGAAAAAATAAAAGGAGACATCAGTAGAAATAAATATAAAAGCACATGGGAAAGGTATCTCGTCAAAATAGTTTTTGCTTTTATTTTCTGTGGAACGTTTCAAATATTTATTTTCGTGTGTAGATTTTTTTTCTTTTAGAAGAGCATCATAAGTGCCAAATGGGAAGCTATTAAAGTGTAAATGTTTCCTGTTACATAGAATCGTTATAGGGTGGACGTGACATATAGGTTGTTGTAGTAGTTGAAGTAGTAGTAGTAATAGTTGTAGTAGAAGTCGAAGTAGTAGTAGTAGTAGTAGTAAGAGTAGTAATAGTAGTAGTCGTAGTAGTAGTAGTAGTAGTAGAAGTTGTAGTAGTAGTAGTAGTAGTAAGAGTAGTAATAGTAGTAGTCGTAGTAGTAGTAGTAGTAGTAGTAGTAGTAGTAGTAGTAGTAGTAGTAAAGTAGTAGAAGTAGTAGTAGTAGTAGAAGTAGTAGTAGTAGTAGTAGTAATAATAATAGTAGTAGTAGTAGTAGTAGTAGTAGTAGTAGTAGTAGTAGTAGTAGAAGTAGTAGAAGATAAAGAAGAAGAAAAAATAAATGTGTTAGGGAAGCGAAAGAGGAGGAGCTGGAGGATAACGAACTAAAAGACGAGAAGAAAGAAGAGAAGCAGGAAATGGTGGATAAGAATACGACGACGATGAGAAAGTGGATTATAATGATGATGAATGTGATGATGATGATGAGGATGATATAGAGGAGGAAGAGGAAAGGGAAGAAAAACATGGGGACCGCATTTCATGGTTTCTATTTAAAGCAAGATTGGTCAGTGGAAAAAAAAGAGAGAGAGAGAGAGAGAGAGAGAGAGAGAAGCAAACAAGTGGTGGGCAGGAGGGATAATGAGGAGAGGAAGGTCTGTGAGAGGAGGAGGAGATGATGGTGGTGGTGGTGGTGGTGGTGGTCGTCATTACTGTGAGTTGTTCCTGGTACTTACAACAATAGCTACTTAATGTTGATGACGAGGCTTGTGTGAAAACTTGTGTGGCTGTGAGAAAATGAGCGAGTTTGAGTGTGTTTTCTTCCTTCTCGAGTGTGAGTGTGGAGAAGAGGCAGAGTGGTGGGGGAGGTTATGTAATGTGTTATGTAAGTAGAAGTAGTAGTAGTAGTAGTGGTGGTGTGAAGTACGTTTTGCATCCATTTTTCCTCCTTTTTTCCTCTTTTTTTCCTTTT
>JAPQNM010000016.1:4273422-4275922 GCA_029783475.1 Metacarcinus magister
ATTTTTTATTAATTTATTTTTTCTGTGTGTTTGGGAAGGTATTTATAGGGGGGGGGCCATGGGGGTCGTTGTCCTGGGGGGAGGCGGGGGGCGGGGTGGGGTGGGGAGGCGGGGCAGCGTAATCGTTGGCTGGTTAGTTAATCTTGTTTTTCCCATGTTTTGTTTGCGTTCCCTTGTCGTTAAGGGTCACAACACTTGACCTCTTTTCCCCCGGTGAGGAGTGTGGAAAGGAGGTTATATTGGTAGTTCATCTAGTGTGTGTGTGTCCGTCTGTCTGTCTGTCTGTCTGTCTTCCCCTTTATTCGTTATCCTTTTGTCTTTCTTTATCATCCTGTTTCCCCGTTTTCTTTCCGTTTTGATTTCCATTTGATTTCGTGATTTTGTTTTGTATTGAATAAAAAAATTTGTTTCATTATTATCTTAACTCTTTCTTGTTTTTCTTTTTTCTTATTCTTGTTCTTGCTTTACATCTTCTTTGTCATCTCGTTTTTCTTCCTTTTCTTTATCTTTTTCTTTTTTTCTGATTGCTTCCTACGTGTCCTCCTCCTCCTCCTCCTCCTCCTCCTCCTCCTCCTCCTCCTCCTCCTCCTCCTCCTCCTCCTCCTCCTCCTCCTCCTCCCCCTTTGAACCTCTGTGTGCTGTTCATCAAAATTAATTAACTGTTTCTTGTCACCTTTCTGTGTTATTATTCCACCGTGTTCTCTCCATCACATTCTTCCAGTCTGCTTGCATAATTTTCATATTCATTACCATAATTTACTTAACATTTTGTAACCTTACCTCTGCATCCTCACCACATTATTATTATTATTATTATTATTTTTGTTATCATTATTATTATTATTATTATTATTATTATTATTATTATTATTTTCACTACTCAAGTATTTTATCGCATCATTATATTTTCCAGTCCAGTTCAGTCTAGTTTTTTCCATTTCTTTTTTTTACATTTGCTTCAATACGTGTTGATTTTCTTTTTTTTTCTTTTTCTTTTTCTTTTTGCTTTTCAGTATTAAGCAATAAGTTTTATATTTTCCTCACGGTTCTCTGCTCGCTCCTTATACCATCATGAATAGTGCTGTTTGTTTTCCTCAGTATTTCGCTCTTATTTTTCCCGCGTATTCCTTTACTTTATTATTCATGGATTCATTCACACAAAAATACTGTCTATTCTCCTCGCATGCAGTTACGTCATTCTCTCTCTCTCTCTCTCTCTCTCTCTCTCTCTCTCACCTCTCTCTCTCTCTCTCTCTCCTCTCTCTCTCTCTCTCTCTCTCTCTCTCTCTCTCTCTCTCTCTCTCTCTCTCTCTCTCTCTCTCTCTCTCTCTCTCTCTCTCTCTCTCTCTCTCTCTCTCTCTCTCTCTCTCTCTCTTTCATCTCTCTCATCTCTCTGTCACCGCAATCTCCTTGTCTGCAATATTCCTCTCACTCTCCCCAGTCCTCCTTCCCTCCTCTTCCCACTGTTTTCCCTTCCCTCTTCCCTCCTGTCCACTACCTTTCTCTTCCTATCCCTCCTCTCTTCACCCCCTGTCCACCTCCCTTTCTGCTGCTCTCTCCTCCCGTGTCTTCTTTTCCCACACTCCTCTTCTCTCCTCCCATGTCCCCCTTCCTTCTCCCTCCTCCTGTGTCCTCTTTCCCCACCATCCTCTCTCCTCCAGTGCTCTCTTCTCCCCTACTCCTCATCTCTCCTCCCCAGTCCCACTAACCCCCCTTCTCCCTCCTCCCTGCACCAAGAAGTGGCCCTCAGGCAGGATTGCGTCAGGACTGAACGGGCCACAACCGAGCTGCTGGTGGTCATGGCAACGTGGCTGTGAGGGGAATGGGTGAAAGGATCGTTTTGATAGCCGGCGAGACCATGCATGTTTTTCTGTTTGTCTGTTGGGTATGTGGGCGTGTGTGTGGGTGTGTGTAGGTGTGTGTGTAGGTGGGTGTATGTGTGTGTTTTGGTTACTATTGCTTCTCTGGGTGATAGCAGATGGTTGTATGGGTGAATGGGGGATGGGTGGCTTAAATGTGATGGGGACGGGATAGTAATGCATTGTAGGGAGGGGGAGCATCACATACATACCCTCAACTCCATTATCATTATTTTTCCCCTTACTCCCATTCAATAGCTCCTCACGTCTCCTCATCTATTACCCTCACACGCACTTAACTCCCTTCACTCCCTTCACTCCCTTCACTCCCTCCACTCCCTCCCTGCCATCGTTCCCTCCCCAACACGTGTCGTCTCCAATCACTCCTCCCCGCCACACCTCCCCTCTTCTCCCCTCATCTTCCCTTCCCCTGCCCCTGCCCCCCATTCCCCCTTCCTCCATCCCAGTAAGTGTTCAATTTTCTTCCTCATTGACTCGAAGGAATAGCTTGTCATTTCCAAGGACATTTGTGAGAGGGATATACACTTTTATTTGTTTGGTAATGTCTTATCTAGTTTGACTTCTTTCTTCTCTCTAGTTGTGTAATTTGTTTTTTTTTAACTATTCATTGCTCTCTCTCT
>JAPQNM010000016.1:4298422-4300922 GCA_029783475.1 Metacarcinus magister
ATTTGAATCGTTTAAGAAGAAACTTGATAAGCACTTAGCATCGGTCAACCAAATACAGTATTTAATTCCACTGTTATTTATTTATTTATTATTTTTTTTAGTAATAGACTTTAGTGATAGACTAATAAATCTTGTATTTTTCTCACTCTCCTATATAAATTCCATGATAGTTTGTCTATACTACATGGTATCGCTTCCTCTTCCGGTCTGCTTCGGCTGGAGGGAGAGGTGGGTGGGGAAGATCCTTCCACTTTGCTATCCTTTTGTCTCTATCAAGTAGACATTATAGTAGTAGTGTAACCACACGGACAGCCTCGTTAGGTCTAGTAGGACTGCTGCTGTTTGTTTTTTCTTTGTACTCCTCCTCCTTCTCCTCCTCCTCCTCCTCCCCTCCTCCTCCTCCTCCTCTCCTCCTCCTCCTCCTCCTCCTCCTCCTCCTCCTCCTCCTCTTTGTAAGCCACTCCTAACAAAATCCCCGCGTAAGCTGATTCTATTCGTGGATATGATGCACAAAATGAACTCTTCTCTTTATACGTTTTTCTCTCCTCCTCAGCGTCGTTATCGTCGTCTTTGTAGTTGTTGCTGTTGTTGCTGTTGTTGTTGTTGTTGTTGTTGTTGTTGTTGTTGTCGTCGTCGTCGTCATCCTCGTCCTCGTCCTTGTCCTTGTCCTTGTGTTTGCTTTCCTTATTTTCTTCTTCTTCCTCTATCTCTTCCTCTTCCTCTTCCTCTTCCTCTTCCTCTTCCTCTTCCTCCTCCTTCTCCTCCTTCCTGAAACTACTTACCAGAAACACAAGGAACTAATTGCTCTGTAGATGTGTTTACCTGGATGTTACCGACGCCAATTCGTTCCACCTTCCTCCTCTTTCTCCTCCTCCTCCTTAGCCCAAACATGCACATTGGCCTCTCATGACCTGGAAAAGCGATAAAGAGAGAGAGAGAGAGAGAGAGAGAGAGAGAGAGAGAGAGAGAGAGAGAGAGAGAGAGAGAGAGTTTATTTTTCCCCACACAATAGAATAATGCATACACTTGGGTGAAAAATGTGCCTTCAAATTCCATTCAGCCTGTGGAGAGAGACTCTTACATCCACGGTATCAAGTTCCTACCCTGACCTGAGGCAACGCTTCGCAAGGTGCCTCAAGTCAGGATA
This sequence comes from Metacarcinus magister, assembly GCA_029783475.1. Lineage (NCBI taxonomy): Eukaryota > Metazoa > Arthropoda > Malacostraca > Decapoda > Cancridae > Metacarcinus > Metacarcinus magister. The sequence continues at coordinate 4,299,570 of JAPQNM010000016.1, forward strand.
TTGGAGGAAGCTCGTCCGTTTCACATTTTGCTTCTATATTGAGTGAAGGAAAGCCTCGACTAGATAGATACAAGGCAAGAATTTCTCTGTGCTGGAAGTATTGTGTCGTTGGATTCTCTGGCTGAACGTCTTGTTTCTCTCTTAATCCTTTACGTATTTCAAGGGATTTCTCTCCGGCTTGTTTGGCGATAAACTTCTTGAATGTTACTGTCAAGATTTCCTTTGTATTTAATTCATTTTTGGAGGAGATAATGTAGCATTCAGCTGTTTACTTTGTTTCACTAATTGTTCTTAAAGTCGGATTCATGGATAAGTAGAAAGCCACCTCTTCCCTTACTCTATGTGTTGTATCTGCGAAGCCAGTGAGGTGAGGTAATGCGATGAGAAAGAGATAGAACATTGCCTCATTTTCTTCGATCATATTTTTTCCTCAATTAGATGGACAAAATAGGTCAGGAAGTGTGATGCAGGTCTTGTGTAGCGTTGTAGGTGAGACTTGAATATGGAAAATTCATGGAACACAGTCTGGAAATAATAAAGCGAGTCATCCAGTGACGCACCAACTCGCCGTAGGGAAAGTGAGAGAGTAAGAAAGAGGATATAAAGAGAGAGAGAGAGAGAGAGAGAGAGAGAGAGAGAGAGAGAGAGAGAGAGAGAGAGAGAGAGAGAGAGAGAGAGAGAGAGAGAGAGAGAGAGAGAGAGAGAGAGAGAGAGAGAGAGAGAGAGAGAATTAATTAATGGGTTTTCATTCCACACATTCTTTAACATTATTTTTCATGAAGATCCACCAGAGAAAAATAATTATTTTATAGACTAAGAGAGTGAGTGCCAGTGGAAAAAAAATGTAACGTTGATAATTGAGTACATGGAACGCATTTGAAGGTGACGTGACAGGTGACGTGATAGAAAGTTACGTGACAGAAGGTGACATGACAGAAGGTGATGTGACAGAAGGTGACGTGATAGAAAGTGACGTGACAGAGGGTGATGTGACAGAAGGTGACATGACAAAAGATGACGTGACATAAATTGACGTGATAAAAGGTGACGTGACAGAAGGTAACGTGACAGACGGTGACGTGATCTTTGTGAAGGATACGACGAGAAGGTCTGTCGTGGCGGGTCATGATTGGGCGTTATTGAAAACATAAACATTGTGTAGAAGGATGTGTCGGGATGAGTGATGAAAGTGTTATTCCTCTTACTGCACCTCCTGTTCCTCCTTCTTTACAGCCTTCCACTGTACTATCCTTTCTCTAAATCAAGTAGTTAGTGTAGAGTAGTTATATCAAATAGCCTTCGCGGGAACCCTAGGGTCTGTTGCTGTTTGTGTTCCTTTGTATTCCTTTGTAT
>JAPQNM010000016.1:4320922-4325922 GCA_029783475.1 Metacarcinus magister
GAGATACCAAAAATATATATTAAATTAATGAATAACTGGAAATATGCCTAGGAGAGAGAGAGAGAGAGAGAGAGAGAGAGAGAGAGAGAGAGAGAGAGAGAGAGAGAGAGAGAGAGAGAGAGAGAGAGAGAGAGAGAGAGAGTAAAAGAGAAATCATCGTCATTGATGTTACGAATTCATGTATGCAGAAATATATATGTACATGTTTTGATACATAGTTTCAATCATTTTTTTTATCCATTGCGTATTCATGATTCCAGTTTGGTATGAAAAGACTAAAGGCACGGGAGGAGAAACGGATTCAGGCAACGTTAGGGTAAAAATTGAGCTTCGGAAGTTATTTTGACACTGTTCTGCTTGCGGCGAAAACTTTGTCAAAATATTTTCGCGTTCGCCACGTCAGCCGTCAGTTGTGTATTCGTATTATTTTTCCTTCCCTCTCTCCTTTCTATCTATCTATCCATCTCTCTCTCTCTCTCTCTCTCTCTCTCTCTCTCTCTCTCTCTCTCTCTCTCTCTCTCTCTCTCTCTCTCTCTCTCTCTCTCTCTCAAGGCTGGTTGGTACACGCTTTCCACTCTCAGATGCCGATCCTTACGTATGTATGAATGGATGGAAGATTAATATTGCATAGAAACATGTAGGAGACTTGGTGCCATCACGCTGAATAGACTTTATTAAAAGGAAAGGAAAGAGAGACGGTGATGTGATGGTGGGCGGAGATTGGGTGACAGGGCGCGTGTGGCTCCTACCTATCCCGTTCCTTTGTCCACAGCAGAGTATCCTTGACCTCTTATGGTTTATTTAATGTGGTTATGGAGCAGCTGTGTACTCTGTTATATTGTCGAGCTGCACACTTTGTTCTGTTTTATACTCCACTTTATTCTGTAATTTTGTTGTGTGATGTTTACCTTAATTTTTCAGAACATGACTTTTCCATTCTGGTGTCGTGTCTCTTCCTCTCTTCCTCTTTCCTCTCCTTTTCTCTTATTTTCTCTTCTCTTTTCTACTTTTCTACTTTTCTCTTCTCTTCTCTTCTCTTTTATTTTCTTCTCTTCTCTTATCTTCTCTTCTCATCTCATATTTTATTTTCTCTTCTCCTCTCTCCTCTCCTCTCCTCTCCTCTCCTCTCCTTTCCTTTCCTTTCCTTTTTTCTCCTCTCCTCTCCTCTCCTTTCCTCTCTTCTCTTCTCTTCTCTTCTCTTCTCTTCTTTTTTCGTTTCTTTTCTTTTCTTTTTCTATTTTTTCCGTTTTCTCCTCTCCTCTCCTCGCTTATCTGCTAGTTCTAGCGGTCACTCCTCAGGGATTACCGTGCTAGTTTGGAGCTAACGACGCAAATGACAACGATTTCCCGTGAATATTGATACTCTTTTTCATAATTGTTCCTTAACGTGTTCATATTCAACGGATTATGTTTTACACAAAGGTATTGATTTGCTATTTTCTCTTTTTTTTACACACACACACACACACACACACACACACACACACACACACACACACACACACACACACACACACACACACACACTCACACACACACACACACACACACACACACACACACACACACACACACACACACACACACACTCAAATGACTTACAGTAACATTCCAAAAGCGATATTAATTGAGGAAAATATTAAGGGAATGTACACAGGTAACACTTGCATCAGCACACCTGTAGCGCCACACCTGTAGCAGCAGGTGAGGTGGAGGTGACCGAAATATCGCTGAAGGTGAAGGGGGGGGAAACTAAAAGTGGGGGGAGGAAAAAGGTGGAAAAGGACGATAAAGAGAGAAATATGTATTGAAATATTTTTGTGAGTCATGTTTATGTGTGTGTGTGTGTGTGTGTGTGTGTGTGTGTGTGTGTGTGTGTGTGTGTGTGTGTGTGTGTGTGTGTGTGTGTGTATACAAGTGGTCAAATATCTCAACTTCAGGTGGTGTAACTCGTTTGATTAGCGTGGTTGTGGTGCCTAGCAATCAGTGGCCAGGAATGCGTGGGTTGGACGTGTCTGTTTGTTTGGTTTACATTAGCGTTTATGTGCGGTATCACACACGCCCGCACACACACACACTGAAGTCGCTTTGTACCGTGCCGGTTTCTGTAGGTCAGTTGGTTGACATTTACATTCAGAGATAACAAATGGTTTCGTATAGTCATCTCTTACGTCCAGGGTTCAGGTCTGTCACTTTTCATATTCATTCCACTACAGTCCTTACAACAGCGCGTTCCTTTGTTTGCGTTTCTCTCGGCTTTACCCATCCATCCATCCACTCACCTAACCACTCACACTCATCCAGTCTGTCTGTCCTCTCCCAGTTCTACCCTTCCACCACCCTTTCCCACCCGCTCACTCACCTAACCACTAACAGTCATCCAGTCTGTCCGGTCCCACTCCCTTCCACTCCCTTCCACTCCACCACCACCCTTTCAACGTTGAGTAAGCAAGGACATCAAGGAAAACAATTAAGTTAGGCAGCTGCGGTAACGTGAATGACGCTCGTGTGTCGCTTGAGGTTCAGATGTCAAGGAAATGAAGATGAACGTCAAGGTTGTGTTGTACCAGACTCGTGGCTGCTGCTGCTGCTGCTGCTGCTGCTGTGTCTTGGTGCTGCTCTGGTTGTCGCCATTGCTTCTTGTCCTCCTTCCATCTGTTTTCCGTTGTTTATTTGTATCCTGAGTCGTGTTGTCACTGTTGTTACTGGTGCTTGTAGGAGACAGGATGTTGGGGAAAGGGACCCCGGGGAGGAATTAATAGACAAGGGAAGTTTGAGCTTTCTGGTAGCGGATGTGTGAGTTTGGAGAGAGAGAGAGAGAGAGAGAGAGAGAGAGAGAGAGAGAGAGAGAGAGAGAGAGAGAGAGAGAGAGAGAGAGAGAGAGAGAGAGAAACACACAGTCACATAGGCAAACAGACGCACAGACAGACAACCAGGAAGAGAAAGAGAGAAACAGAGACATATAAAAATAATCACACTAAGGGGTGCACCTAGAGGGGAAGTGGGAAGGGGAAAAGGGGGGAGAATACTCACACTTGTGCTGGTATGGGATGGATGTCAGGGAGGGGATGACGCAGGTGTTTCTATATAGTCAGCGCATTACCAGACCACTCACTTACCCCTCACCCTTCTCCCTCACCCACTCCCTCACCCTCCCTCACCCTCCCTCAGCCTCCCTATAGTCACGTGTTCCATTGATCTTTGTTAGTTTGTCTTTTTCTTCCTTGTTGATGATCTTTCTTACCTGTATTCCAAGAGCTCAGGTGTGGCGCCTCTTGAAACTTAGTTATGAATGTCTTTTTCTCTCTCGTTATCATCGATCTCATGCCATCAGTACCGTGGCATTCCGGTATATATGTGTGTGTGTGTGTGTGTGTGTGTGTGTGTGTGTGTGTGTGTGTGTGTGTGTGTAGATAGAAGCCACACGAAAATGAGGAGTGGTTGGTTTATTACTTCATTTATTTTCATTCCTTCACATTTATTTTCATTCCTTCACATCTTTTTTTTTTACTTACCTCTAATTACTGTTGCTGTCCAGATGTGTCGGAGGCAACGAGGTGAAGGGATTTACCGGTCTCGTTAAAACCGGGAAGGAAGAGAAGCCAACACGTCACCTTGACCAATAACAGATTTGAGTTTATTCATCAAATTATACCTATTGAGAGGCATCAGGAGGGGGAGGAGGTGTGAGGGTGAGGGTGAGGGTGAGGGTGAGGGTCGTACGAGGCTCTATCCATCACCAAAGTTCAATTGTGGATCAGGGACGCTAGTGAGGGATAATGACTCCCGCCCACATCACACGCCCACACTACACGCCCACGCCACACGCCCACACTCACTCCCCTACCACACTTTCATATAGTAATTTCACCACAAACGCAGCTGTCACATCACGCTATTCCATTTAATTTTTATGGTCATTATTATTTTTATTGTTATCATCATCATCATCATCATTATTCCTGCAATGGTAATGTGCACCTTCCCGCCTTTACCGTTGCTTCGAGGACAGTAATTAGTAGTGTGTTTTGTACCTGCATCTTTGTTGATAGGTAAGCGGCTTTTCTATTTTATGTTCGTCCCTTCTCACCTGTTGTTTGTGTTGAGAAATATAATTCTAATGATAATGATAATGATAATGATGATGAGGATGATGATAAGGATGCTGATGAGAAGGAGGCAGAGGATGAGGATGAAAATGATAGTGATAATGGAAATGATGGTGATGATGATGATGATGATGATGATGATGATGATGATGATGAAGTATGTTTTGCTATGCTGGATTCTATTGTAGCAAGAAGTATTTGCATTCATCTAGAAAACTCTAAATCACTTAACGACTCACATGTCACACTTTTCTATCGCATAAGACAGTGAGTGTATATAATTATGTTGAGAATATTACGATGAATCTTACTACTTCATTAATACGTTTATCAGGTACCTCATTGGAGACTATACTATAAGAAAAGAAAAAATGAGAGCAAATAAAAAAAATAATAATAAATCATAAAAACACAGAAGATATAATTTTAAACTATTGTAGCGTGTTTTAGCTAAAGGAAAACAAAAGGCAATTACTAAACCAGGATTGTCTCACTAACGGGGTTCCTCAAGACTCCTCTTTAGACACGTTATTATTAATTATCTACGTAATTTATACTCTCAAGATACGGACTAACATTAACACATAACCGATACTATGATAACCCGGGAACTTAAGAACCAGTGTGAGTGTTGTGAGAAACGATACACATAGTACAGCATTACGAAAACAAAAGAATAACAACTCCTTCACTAATTGCACCATAAATAACACTAATGTAGACATGTCAAAGTGTGAGTGGTTTAGTAATGTAAGTGTGGGAGACGTTGTATTAATTCCAGGAACCGAAGTGACTAAGTATTAAGTTTCATTGCTACGAGAGTAAGGAATAGGAACATTAAGGTTATCCTGAAGCTATATTTGGCTCTAGTCAGGCTGTATATTGATCACC
>JAPQNM010000016.1:4330922-4333422 GCA_029783475.1 Metacarcinus magister
CTTTTCTGACCAACTGACAAAGATTTCGTGATTGGATTGTAGTTGCACTTTTTCGGCGGTTGTAGTTACTTTACTCTTGATTTTCATATCGTCGGCAATTTTTGATAGCTTACAGGTGAGACCTTCATCGATATCATTAACATAAATTACAAAAAAGAATGGGTCCAGGTACTGATCCCTGAGGCACACCGCTTATAACGTTTCGCCAGTTAGATGATTTACCGTGTATCACAACGTGCTGTTTTCTCTCGGAAAGCCAGTCTTCAACCCATCTATGAATTTTCCCAGCTATGCCGTGTGATCTTAATTTCTTTTGTAATTGTTTATGGGGAACTTTGTCGAACGCTTTTTGAAAATCAAGATAAATTTTATCTACCGCTTTTATCTCGTCTTAATTGTTGAATACGTCGTTATTAAAGTCAAGCAGGTTTGTTAGACATGAACATTTGTGACAAAAGCCATGTTGAGTATTTTTAATCAAAATATTTTCTTAAGGGAAACTCACTAATTTATCACATACTATAGTTTCCATTAGTTTACCAACCACCGATGTGAGGCTGATTGGTCTGTAATTATTTGATAGCGCTTTGTCTTCCCTTCTTTAGTATGTGCATAACATTTGCCAATTTCCAAATGTCTGGGACTCTTCCAGAATTTAAGGATTTATTGAATAGTAAGAGGAGGAGGAGGAAGAGGAGAAAAAGAAGGAGGAGGAGAAAAAGAAGGATGAGGATGAGGAGGAGGAGGAGGAGGAGGAGGTGGAGGAACACATAGGAACACATAGGAAGAACAAACAACAACAGGCCTGCTGGCCCTTACGAGGCTGTTTGTGAGACTACACTATCTACTCTAGAGTGTAGGATACAGGATAGTAAGGGTGAAGGCTTCTCTCCCCAGCCATGGCTGGCAGGGAAAGGAAGGCCAACCAAGACCATACTGTCACTACCACTACTGCTACCACTACTTCCTGGCAAGCGATGTCAGGTCACTAGCGACGTCTTTTGAATCGACATTTCGTAAATTAGGTACATCAGGATGAACTTACTCAAAGTTTGCTACGTTAACGGATAGTATTTTAGTTGTGGATTGGCTTCTAAATATTTGTCAAGTCTATTTTTGAACGTAGTAATTGTTTTACTGTCGACGATATTGGCGGGCAGGGAGTTCCAAACATTAACGATCCGATTGAAAAAGAAGTGCTTGGCTTCGTTTGATGTGAATCTTTTACCAGTAATCTTAAAAGAATGACGTCGTCTTGTTATATTTGATCGATCAAAAGTAATGTAATCTTCTACATTGATATTATCGAATCCTTTGATTATCTTGAACATTTCAATTAAATCCCCTCGCATCCTTCGTTTTTCTAGGCTGAATAAGTTTAGTTCTTTAAGTCTTTCTTCATAAGGTTTATTTTTCAGCCTTGGAATCATTTTTGTTATTCTTCGCTGGACTCTTTCCAGTTTGTCAATGTCCTTTCTGTAATATGGGGACCAAAACTGTACGCAATACTCAAGATGGGGTCGTACTAGTGAATTATGCAGTTTTAATATGACTTTTTCTGATTTATTTTCGAAAGTACGCCCAATAAAGCCGACCAATCTGTTAGCAGTTTTAACTACCTCTGAACAATGTTGACTGGGTTTTAAATCGTTTGATATTGTGATTCCCAGATCTTTTTCTTTATTTACTGTAGAAAGTGATTTACCATTCATTGAGTACTGAACGTGATCATTATTTCTTCCGATGTGTAGTACCTTGCATTTTTCAACGTTAAATTTCATTTGCCATTTATTGGCCCAAGACGTTAGTCGATCTAGGTCTGATTGTAAGACTTCTCTGTCAATTGTCGTAGTTACTTTGCTGAGAATTTTCGTATCGTCAGCGAATTTCGATATTTTGCAAGTGATCCCATCATCTATGTCATTAACATATATCAAAAATAAGACAGGACCAAGCACTGAGCCTTGTGGTACGCCACTTTTAACGTTTAACCATTGAGAGGAGACACCGTTTAAGACTACTCTCTGCTTACGTTCAGAGAGCCAGTCCAGAAGCCAATTGTAAATGCTACCAGAGATACCATGAGTCATTAGTTTATTAAGCAATCGTTGATGAGGTACTTTATCAAAAGCCTTTTGAAAATCCAGATATATGACATCTACTGCTCTGCTTTCATCGTACGCGTCAAAAACATTGTGGAAGAAGTCTAATAAGTTAGTTAAGCATGAACGTTTATTACGAAAACCATGTTGTGATGGTTTTATTATATCGTTGTCTTCAAGGAATTTCACCACATTGTCACGAATGATTGTCTCCATTAATTTACATACAACTGATGTCAGACTGATTGGCCTATAATTTCCGGGTTGTGACTTGTCCCCCTTTTTGAAGATTGGTGTTACATTTGCACGTTTCCAATCTGATGGAACTTTACCATCTCTTAAGGATTTATTGAATAAGATTGTAAGCGGTTTACTGATCTGGTGCTTGACCTCTTTCA
>JAPQNM010000016.1:4343422-4350922 GCA_029783475.1 Metacarcinus magister
GTGTGTCTCGGGAGGAAGGTGGTGAGGATACTATTTTTGGCTGACAAGTCTACTGATATCCTTCTGTTGGTGGTGTTGAGTGAGTGTCCCTCAGGTCAGCCCCAATGCGATGTGGATCATGTTATGTTTATTATGATGTTTATCCCTTAAGTGCGGTGGTGGCTTGTATGAAGAAAAAATTATCCATTAGGTTCTAATTCCGTTATATAAGTTTGTGGCTCGTCTTTTTCTTTTTATAACACCGTAGTATCTCGATGAAGACGTGCAGGTAATAGGAGTGAGTGAAGAAAGTTAGGGAAAGCCTTTGTCTGTTTCGCTTAAATTGAGGTTGTGGTTTTCAAGGTTGCTGTGGTCTCAATTCATTCAACCTTAGCGTCTTAATGTGTGTCTGGCGGTGCTACACGTCCCAAAGCTGCGATAAAATAAAATAAAACATCTAATTCGTAATTAATGTTTATAAACCTTTACAGCATTTTCAACGATGGTGCAAATTTTCCACGGAGACGACGTTACTCCAGTGAGAACAGTTACACACCTTTCAACACTTTCTCGAGTAAGATTATGTTGCGCAAGGAAGAACTGGGTCAGCTTTTGATCCTTTATCCTTGACTAGCTGTTATGAAACGTTATCTTTTATACTCTAGAAAGAAAAGAGAAAGAAAATATTGTTCCTCATATTTATGTAGATAATAAGTAAAAGTCCAACATATGGGCGACGTTTGATATTTTTTGCGTTGCCTAGGTGATGTTTTGCCTAGCTTGTATACTGATGTGGAGAGCTATTTATATCATTGCATCTTGAAGGTTGTTGTTACCTTTAATGGTGCAAGGATAGATGAAAGAAAAACGCATCATTACTGGTATCCGCTGATGATTATTGGATTCTGTTGCGGAGAGAGAGAGAGAGAGAGAGAGAGAGAGAGAGAGAGAGAGAGAGAGAGAGAGAGAGAGAGAGAGAGAGAGAGAGAGAGAGAGAGAGAGAGAGAGAGAGAGAGAGAGAGAATAAAGGCTGGGACAATGCAAACGTTGGGAACAAGACAATTGGGGGGGAGAAAGCTGAATTGAGAGAGAGTGTACCCTGGGGAAGTTTTAGTGTGTGGGTAGGAAGGGCGAGGAGACATAACACTTCCAGCTTTTAGTCGATTTGATTAGTCCACAGTGACATAACGCTACACTAACCTCCATAAATGCAAGTAAATAGGGTGAGTAATAGTGTTTTATGGCGTGCTTGTTAGCTAATGGTGAACTCTCGTGTTTCAGAGCAGCGTGGGTGACAGTGTGGGCAGTGGCGTGGGCAGTCCTGTGGGAGGGGAGGCCCGGGGACATCTCTCCTTCGGGTTGCAGTACGTTGTCACAAGTCACGAGGCGGCTACTGGGAAGCTGATCATCACTGTCTTGGTGAGTCAATGGGCTTCACACGTTCTCTTTCTGCTGGAGTGACTATATGCATATCACATCGCTTTTTAGCTAACATTTGTAATTTCATAGTATATCATGAACTACCATCATACACTTTTTATACAACTGTTTCACTGGAATATAAATAACGTCACTGGAATATGCAGGATCTGTATGGCGTCCAGGACTGAGCACTAATACTAATGGAAATTGTTCAGAAATGTTGTTTTAGGATTATCCCATCAAACAACTGCAATCATCATGAAACATCACCATAAATATTAGATAAACACATTATATGAACAATTATTAGATTCGGTAAAAACTTGTTAACATCTGACGTTCCTAATAGTGTCATGTTAGTACTGCACTTACTTCGTGTTTATGGTACATACAATGGAGGAGGTATAACACAGGCGCAAAATGTGTGATGTAAAAATTGTCGTTATAAACAAAACTGCATTGTACCACAGCATAGTCTTTACGTCTCTATTTTAGTCATTTTTTCTTCATTTTTACTCGTATATTTTTTTCTCATTTATTGTTCTTTTAAATCAAGACATTATATATATATATATATATATATATATATATATATATATATATATATATATATATATATATATATATATATATATACATATATATATATATATATATATATATATATATATATATATATATATATATATATATAAATATATATGTGTGTGTTTGTATGTGGCATATGTTTAACTTTTTTTATTAATAGGCCTCCAATTATTATTATTATTATTGCTATTATTATTATTATTATTATTATTATTATTATTATTATTATTATTATTATTATTATTATTATTATTATTATTATTATTATTATTATTACTATTTTGTTTTTCTCATCTTTTTTCGCCTTTCCAGCTCATCCTCCCACGCTCATTCTATTAATGTTATTTCTTTTCTCTCTCTCTGCTCCCCTTTCTTGTCACCCATCTGACTTCTCGCCATTATTCTTTATTGCTTATTCCCCTTTTCCTGTTCTCCTTTGCACCTTCCCATTGTTCGTTTTTTTTCAGTCGTTTGTCTCCATTAGTTGATCCTCCGTTACTTGTCCTTTCTCATTCTATCTGTCGCCTTTGTCCTGCACTTCTCTCTCTCTCTCTCTCTCTCTCTCTCTCTCTCTCTCTCTCTCTCTCTCTCTCTCTCTCTCTCTCTCTCTCTCTCTCTCTCTCCTCTCTCTCTCTTCTCTCTCTCCTCTCTCTCTCTCTCTCTCTCTCTCTCTCTCTCTCTCTCTCTCTCTCTCTCTCTCTCTCTCTCTCTCTCTCATCACTCAGTACCCAGTTATCCCACTCCTTTCACTCCCAACGTAACTCCCTATTCATTACCCACTCCTTTCATCACTCACACAGGAGGCGAAGAGTCTGACGGGGCGGGAGTACATGGGGAACACGTGTGATCCTTACGTGAAGGTAGTGGTGTGGCGGGAAAAAAGGTCCCTTAGAAAGAAGACGTCTCCGCCTCTCCACGTGTTTCGTACCCGGACAGTGAGACACACGCAAGACCCTGTTTACCATCAGTCTTTCGTGATGGAGGTGACCAAATCTGATCTCAAGGTGGGTTGGTGTTTTGATTTTTGGTGTGATTTTATATATATATGTATTATTTTGTTTCCTTTTTTCTTATCTATTTTTTGTGTAGTGTGATTTTTTTTCTTTCTTTTTTTACCTTTTTCTGCTTATAGCTTTTTTTAGTTTCCTCTTTCTTCTTGTTCTTGTTCTCGTTCTCCTTGTTCTTTCTCTTCTTCTTTCTTCCTCGTAACTTATATTCATGGTTTCCAAATTTATATCCATTCTCTAAATCTTAAATTGTCACCTTTTTTTCCCCTTTCCCATGCACCGGTCAGTGGGCAGATATACTTTCCTTTCTTCTATTTTCTTCTATTCCCTTACCTCATACCTCTCCTCCCTCTTCTCTTTTCGTCTCCTTTTACTTCCTATTTTGTTTCCTCTTCCCTTCCATTATGTTTTCTATCTTATATATTTCCTACCTCGTCTCTTTCCGTCTCTTCTCGTATTGTTCTCTCTCCTATTTTGCTTCTTCCCTTCCTCCTCATCTCTGCTCCTTTATCATACGTTTCCTCCCTCGTCTCTTTTCGTCTCCTTTTCTTTCCTACCTTGTTTCCTTCTCCCTGCCTCTCTGTTCCCTTATTTTATATTTTTCCTTCCTCGTCTCTTTTCGTTTCTTCTCGTATTGTTTTCTCTCCTATCTTGCTTCTTACCTTCCTCCTCCTCCTCCTCCTCCTCTCTGCTCCTTTACCATACTTTTCCATCCTCTTCTCTTCTCGTCTGCTCTTCTTTACCTTGTTTCCTTTCTCTCAGTTCTCTTATCTTATATATGTCTTTCCCCATCTCTTTTCATCTCTTCTCGTCTTATTTTCTCTCCCATCTCGCTTCCTCCCCCTTTTCTTCCTTTTTTCTGCTTTTTTATCGTACTTTTTTCCCTCTTCTCTTCTCGTCTTTTCTTTCCCTTGTTTCCTTCTTCTCAGTTCTCTTATCTTATATATGTCCTTCCTCATCTCTCTTCGTCTCTTCTCGTCTTATTTTCTATCCTATCTCGCTTCCTCCCTTCTACTCCGCCCTGGGTCCAGTAAAACCAGCATCCTTGCCACCTGCTCCCTCCTCTGTAAACTGGGATCCATTAGCACCTTTCCTCTGATTCGCCCCAAATTAGCAGGAATTAGCCCGGGCTGCACCTGCATTCCCTGGCAGTGATATTTAGTGTACCTGGATTCTACCTGGTTTGCAGACAGATTACCAGTGCTCTCTCTCTCTCTCTCTCTCTCTCTCTCTCTCTCTCTCTCTCTCTCTCTCTCTCTCTCTCTCTCTCTCTCTCTCTCTCTCTCTCTCTCTCTCTCTCTCTCTCTCTCTCTCTTTCTCTCTCCCTCTCTCACACACACACTTCTCAGCCTGTCTACAGATATTTTGATTTGTTTTGCAAGATACCAATTTGATTTTGTTAGTTTTAATTGGAGACTGGGTAGTTGTGTGTGTGTGTGTGGGTGTGGGTGTGGGTGTGTGTGTGTGTGTGTGTGTGTGTGTGTGTGTGTGTGTGTGTGTGTGTGTGTGTGTGTGTGTGTGTGTGTATGTGTGTATTTGTGTGGGTGGGTGGGTGTATATGTTTGAAATCTATGTCGCACAGATGTGTATGTTTGTTAGTCATGGCAGGTGTGTGTGTGTGTGTGTGTGTGTGTGTGTGTGTGTGTGTGTGTGTGTGTGTGTGTGTGTGTGTGTGTGTGTGTGTGTGTGTGTGTGTGTGGGTGGGTGGGTGGATGTACACGTCACGTATATTCATTGGGTTACCATTTACTACTACCAACACATATTTATACACACAACTCCTACCACTACAGTTTTACACTTCCACCACCATTACCACCATACACATATACACTACCATACACCCGCTACCATGCATTCACTACCATGATGCATGATTTTACACAAAGATTCAATAGCGGGTTACTACCATTTTGATTTCAATCTTTTTACGAAAACTCAGAAAAATAGTGTATATTTTTGTATGAATGTAACAAAAGCGAAAAGAGATGAGAAATATACGAACGTTTGGTCTGAATGAATTGTGTATAAAGATGGAAAGTTAGATAGATAGATAGATAGATAGATAGATAGATAGATAGATAGAGAGAGAGAGAGAGAGAGAGAGAGAGAGAGAGAGAGAGAGAGAGAGAGAGAGAGAGAGAGAGAGAGAGAGAGAGAAAGAGAGAGAGAGAGAGAGAGAGAGAGAGAGAGAGAGAGAGAGAGAGAGAGTTATTAGAAACATATGTAGACGTAAAAATGTCTGAACAAAAACACGTTATCGTTAGTGGACTGAATTGATCAAAACGAATGAAAACCTTACTTTTTAACCTTCTAATATAGGTCGTTGAACTGTAAAACTTTTCTACCTCCCTTCCTATCTCCCTCCTTTGCTTTTCTCTCCTCCCTTCCTTTCATTCAGTTTCCTTCCTCCCTTCCAGTATCTCCCTTTACTTTGACTTTCACATTTTATTTGTTTCTCTTTTTCTGTCCCTTCCCTTTCCTCTTACTTCTTTTTACGTCTTCCCCTCTTGCCTTTCCTTCTCTTTTTCTTTTTCTTCATCCCTCCTCTCCTCTGCTGCCCTTGTCTTGTCTCGTCTGGTCTCCTCCTCTGTTTTCTTCTTTCCTCTCCTTTCCTTTCTTTTTATCTCATCTTCTCCTGGAGTTCCTGTCTCTTTATCTTCATTATTTTTCCATTCCCATTTCTTCTCCTTTTTTCCTCATCTCCCTTGTTTCTTCTCCTGCTCCTGTTCATACACTTCCTTGTTTTGCCATTGCCTTTTCTCTGATTTTTTTCCTCCTCCTCCTCCTCCTCCTCCTCCTCCTCCTCCTCCTCCTCCTCCTCCTCCTCCTCCTCCTCCTCCTCCTCCTCCTCCTCCTCCTCCTCTTTAGTCTCTACCACGCCTTGCCATCTTCCATCTTTTTTACCGGTCTTAAGATACCAAGAGGAATAAAAAAATAGTAACAGAATGATTTCCGATCTCTCTCTCGCTCGCTCTCTCTCTCTCTCTCTCTCTCTCTCTCTCTCTCTCTCTCTCTCTCTCTCTCTCTCTCTCTCTCTCTCTCTCTCTCTCTCTCTCTCTCTCTCTCTCTTTCTCTCTCTCTCTCTCTCACCTTTACTTGATATAATCCACTCTATCTCTTTTTAATCTTTCACGTGTTGCTCTTTTCATTCATGTTATCTCTTTTCACTTTTTCCCTTGTTTCTTTAACCTTTCCGCTCCCTCCCTCCCTCCCTCCCTCCCTCCCTCCATCCATCCCTCACTCCCTCCTTCCATCCCTCCCTTCCTCTCTCCATCCATCCCTCCCTCCCTCCTCCCTCCCTCCCTCCCTCCCTCCCTCCCTCCCTCCCTTTCTCCCTCCTTGTTTCCACCCACTTTATATTTTACAAGAGGTCACTGAACCAACTCCATTCAGCAAAAACGGTAGTGGTGGGGGAAAAATAGATTACGCATTTATAAGAGGAGTGAATAGTTTATGGACGAGAGAGAGTAATAGAAAGAGAGAGAGAGAGAGAGAGAGAGAGAGAGAGAGAGAGAGAGAGAGAGAGAGAGAGAGAGAGAGAGAGAGAGAGAACGAGAGAAAAAACATGGAGAAGTATATGAATAAATTCTTACTTGGAGATCTCAAGAGGGATAGAATTACCAGAAGATCAGAACCAGATCCCTGCCATGCATTTTTAACTTGCCTCACCTCACCAGTTTCCCTCCTCCTCCTCCTCCTCCTCCTCCTCCTCCTCCTCCTCCTCCTCCTCCTCCTCCTCCTCCAATACTTCTCAGTTCCTCTCATTTCCTCTCTTCTCTCACTTCTAACTTCCACCTTCCACTCCCACTTTCCTTTCATCTTAACATCCTCTCTTCACTTCCTCTTCCTCCTCCTTCTTTCGACATTCCTCACTCAGCTTCTTTACTTCCTTCATTCATCTCCTCTTCATAATAGTCCTTTTTATCATCCTCTCCTTGCCCCTTTCCATCATCACCATCACCTTCACGCCCTCCCTCCCTCTCTTTTCCCTTCCATACACCTTACCCCTACCAGCCCCCGCCCAACACGCCCATCACACGCCTCATTGACCACCTTCCCCTCCTTCGCCCACGTCAGGAGTTGGTGGTGAAGTTGGTGGCAATGGACTCAGACAAGTGGGCGAGTCCAACCACTGTGGGAGAAGTGACTCAGCCGCTGCGGGACATCAAGAACTTGGCTTCCCTGGATCAGCAGACTACCCTCAGCTACTTCCTCGCGCCGCCCAAGCTGGTAATTATCATCCTGTACTTACTTTTGGGTGGTGGGTGGTGGTGGTGTTGCGTGTCCAGATTGGTGGTTATGTTTTCCTTGCTATGAGTTTCCTCAATCACTTACGTACTACTTACTCATACGCCCTTTCACCGTCACCTGTTTCTTCCTTTTTCCCGTGTCCTGCCTCTTTTTTTTTCTCTTTTTTTCCTGCCAAGACCTGGATGCTTTCAAGAGACGCGTATCAGATTACCTAAGGAAATTGATTTAACCTTAGATTCATATAAGTTTA
>JAPQNM010000016.1:4355922-4365922 GCA_029783475.1 Metacarcinus magister
TAGCTAATCGGCAACACTAATCTGCCTTTATGAATACGAGTTATTGACCTAAGTGTGTGTGTGTGTGTGTGTGTGTGTGTGTGTGTGTGTGTGTGTGTGTGTGTGTATGTGTGTGTGTGTGTGTGTGTGTGTGTGTGGCAGCGATGGTAGTGGTCGTTGACGGTAGATTGCAAAAATAAGTCGTGGCGTGAAATATCTCCCACCAGTTTTCTTTTAATGTATGTTATATATCATTAGTATTTATATGGAGTTACATTAAACATATTAGTGTTGCTCTGTTGTCCGTGAAATGCGTAAGGCTAAAAATTTAGCAGGCAAATTCCACAGTAATGAATGAGAGTGCCACAACAACATCCTGTGTGTACATGTTCTACAATTATGATTTAATTAACTACATTAACTTTAAATTCCACCTTTCATTTCACGCCGCAACTTATTTTACGCAACACGGCTTGTTTACTCAGAGCGTGCAGGTGGCTGGGGCGCGCCTCCCCCCACCACCATCCCGGTCTTTATTCATACGGGACAGCCCACCCTGACACTGCCGAGCCGCGCCCCACCTGGGTGTGGCCGGCGCGTTGTCTCATAGCACGCAGGCTACATTGGTTTCTAAATTATTTAATCCACGAGCCGTTATCTCTCTCTCTCTCTCTCTCTCTCTCTCTCTCTCTCTCTCTCTCTCTCTCTCTCTCTCTCTCTCTCTCTCGTTCCTTGTGTTTATATATATGTACAGGTGCAAAGCATTATCTCGTTACCTGTTTTTTTTCTTTTCTTGTCGCAATGGCGTCTTTTCATCATGATAAACATTGAGTCGCTGTGTATTGTTCTGCGTTACAAGGCAGTGTAGGTGAGGATGTCTGGTGGTGGTGGTTTGTGTGGTCGCAGGTTGCACACCACATACTGGAGTGCCCGTGTAGGGTTGGACTGTGGGTCTTTCATTACTATGTAGTTCCATATGTGTTATATGTCATATCTTGGAAAGGCGTTTCACACACACACACACACACACACACACACACACACACACACACACACACACACACACACACACACACACACACACACACATATACATACACACGCACACACACACAGCGTATATCCAATCACGTTAGAATGGGGCAGGGTAAACAATAATCCTAAGTACCATACCGTTACGTACATCCAAAGCCGTTCAGCAAACCCCGTGCAACACAAACGTCCAAAGATGTGTAGGTTTGGTGTGTTCGCTGTTTTCACCATCACTGTAATGTGGTGGGTGTGCACGTAAGGGGAGCACAAATCCTTATTATTATTATCCGTGAGTATGTGATTTCACTCATGTGTTTATGTATAGGGAGAAAAAAGATATACTATATATATATATATATATATATATATATATATATATATATATATATATATATATATATATATATATATATATATATATATATACCTGTTGATGATGAAATATATGTATAGAAGAACTTCCTTGGTTTGGTTCTCCTGATTTTCAACTTGGTGAAATAAAACTTTGTGTGAAATTAGATAAATACACACACACACACACACACACACGCACACGCACACGCACGCACACACACACACACACACACACACACACACACACACAGCGGTAACACCACAGTGGTTCGGGCACTCAGGGGCGGAGATAGAAAGTCCCCCAGCTGCCCAAGGACAACTGGGAAGAGAACCACGTAGTGTGACGGTCACTTAGCGTGTGGCCTCTTTGGTGCGGGGTGTCTGGCACCGGGTAGCTTCCTCGACTTGGGGATGGCGTAACAGTAGTTTCGTCAGCAGACGAAGGGGGTAGCCCATGACTACGCCACGCGTGGTGTTGATATGAGGGTCAAGTTGAACCAGTTTGACCCTGGTGGTGCTGCAGTTGACTGCAACATCCTGCAGGTGTTGAAAGATCTCGGTGGATTTGGGAAGGATGACAGAGCTGCCATCCTTCCCCGGTAGGCATCTCATTACCAGAGTAGGGCAATCTTCTTCAAGGGCAGCCACGGCGTCGTATAAAGACGTCTGAAAACCATCTTGGATGGGAACTCGGAATACAGGGAACTCCTGTTGTGAGGAGGCGGGTTGTGGGGATGAAACACCAATCATAGTGGCCTGGGCGGTTCGAATACGGCGTCGCTTGCTCGACACCGTGGTGAAGCCACGGGACAGAGAGAGTGGAGGTGGAGGATGACGAGGCGACACCCAGAGGTAATGCTGAAGGAATAAATTCAATGGCTGGAGCAGTCGTTGCAACCACACTGGGAGGTGTAGCCGTAGCAGAAGCGGAGACGGATGGCGGGGTGAAGTGGCGGGCAGTCTTACAAAGAGGAAAACTGCCCCGTGAAGCACTTCGAGACGATGAGTCGGAATAAAACGATGACCCTCTGCCAGGCGATAAAATTCGAGGACGTTTTGGGAAAGCCCTACAAGTGAGGATCTCGAAAGGCGATGGATGTGGGAAGCCCTCATCCCGAAAGCCAGCAGGAGGACACAGGCGTGTGCCTCCTGTTGATTCACACATATCAGTGGTGTATCAGTGCCGAGTCAGTTCAGTGTTGTGAAAACCGTGACGCGTCAATGACGTCTATTCACACATATTCGTAGTGACTCTGTACAGCGTGATATCAGTGATTTCCAAGATGGCAAAGTTTTCAGGCGTGGAATTGGCGATGATTGCCATCATTCTTGATGAAGAGGCTGAACATAAGCTGAAGAAAAGAAAGTGGGTACATGAAGCGTGGAAGAAAAGAGAAAGTGAAGGACAGTTTGCTACTCTGTACAAAGAGTTGATTGAACATGGAACAAAATTTTTCCAGTACTGCAGAATGTCCAAAAATTATTTGGGTGTGACAAATCATACAGAACAGGATGATTCCGAACCAATTCAATAAGTAGTTAATCATTCATTTATGTTGATAAACTCACAACACTCGTCCCACGTCCGTGAAAAACTAAAAAAATAATATCGGTGGCGACGATATTCAACTTCACGGCACGAAGACCTAACTGACATGAGTCAAAACACGGTACTGCACCGGACTTGTGTGAATGCGTCAGCACAATTCAAAGTAATGATATTTTTTATCATTGACACTGACGGACTGAGTGGACGCGGCACTGATATATCACTGATATGTGTGAATGAGCCTTTAAAACTCGAACAGTGGTTACGTCCGACCAATCTGAAAGCTGGATCAGAACTGTTTTCGTCATCTTACGGTGGGGTGAGTAAAGTTCTCTGTCTTCCTTGCCTTATTTGTCTTCCTTGCCTTATTTTACTATCTTTACGCTGCCATTCTGTTCCTTATATTACATGTGTGATGCATGACGTGTTCTGCCCTTGTCCATATTTTTTATTTTAATTGTAGAGACCTAGATAGAGAGACGATGTAAGAAGTTTGCAAGGATGACCTGGAATAGACAGACAGCCGATAGAGGGGAAGGCCTGCAAGCAGTTATGTCCCCGCACACTCTGCGCATGCGCGAGCAGTCTCGCCTCGTGATTGGCTGCCCTAACCTACCTAATCTGCCTATCCTAGTGTATCTAGTTTGCCTAAACTTACCTAAAGTAACTTATATGGGTATTATTGCAGTTTCAGACAATACACCACACGTAACTATAAACTATTTCAGGGTCTAGATGACATTGTTAGGAGCATTTCTAGCCCCATATTACAGTGTCGGAAATTAATAATTAATAATAGGAAATTTTTTTGACTTCTAGGGAAATTTCCTTAGATTTTTTAGTCCATATTGGTGAATGTTTTGTTATATTATTACAGTTATGAAGGTTAGGTTAGGATATTGAACCAGGTTTCTGGCTGTGTTTGAATAGTGTCCTAGCGGGGGGGTCCAGGGGGGGCTGCGCCCCCCCGGTTAGAATAGGTTTGTCAGGTTTGCTACATTTAGGGAATTTTTAGGGAAATTTCCCTACATTTTCAAAGTCCATATATCACTCATATATGCCTCCCCCCAAAAAAAACCCCGATTCCCCAGTCCCCCAAGCGGTTGGGGGGGTGTGTGTAGAGATAGGGAATATTGTCTGAAACTGCAAATTTACCCTTATATGTAGCAACCTTACTTAAATTAACCTATCCTTTACGTTTGCAAGGTAGGGTTAGGCAAGTTCCTCAATGTTTCCATTAGATGATGCTGGGTAGTTGGGAGCATGGCACTTGCATAGTAAATTTATATATAATTTGGCAGATAAAGAAAAAAAATATTACTTTAGGTAAGGTTAGGCAAACTAGATACACTAGGATAGGGAGATTAGGTAGGATAAGGCAGCCAATCACGAGGCGAGACTGCTCGCGCATGCTCAGAGTGTGCGGAGACATAGCTGCTTGCAGGCCCTCCCCGATAGAGATGATTGAGGAGGGTTGTCGTGTACTAAAATCATACTAGTAGAGGCATATGATGATGATGATGATGCACCACTTTCCTCTAAGGAATTTTCTTTATTTTCTTAACATTGACTCAGTTCTTTATCTTCCCTGATTTTGCATATTATTATCTGGTGGAATTTGTCTTATCTATAAATATGATCAATAAGGCGTTCTTGGTTGGTTGCATTCTACAGTCTGTTATTGTCGTCATTGTCGTCGTCCTAATTGCCGTCGTTTTACGTACTCCCTACCAATACCATTACTACTACCACCACCTTTACTTATTACTACTACTACTACTTCTGCTACTACTACTACTACTACTACTACTACTACTACTACTACTGCTGATATTATTACTACTACTACTACTACTACTTCTGCTACTACTACTACTACTGTTGCTGCTGCTGCTGCTATTACTGCTACTACTACTACTACTACTACTACTACTACTACTACTACTACTACTACTACTACTATGCTCCCAAACATTCCTTTATTATGATGGACAACGCGCCCTACCACTCAAAAGTGTTCAATAAAGTCCCAAACACAAGTTCAAGGAAAACTTACATAATACACTGGCATAAATAACAACATTGGCCGTGATACATCCCACACCAAACCAGAACTGCTTGTAGTAGTGCGAAAACACACTGACAGACAGATGTAGGAAATCAATGTGATTGACTGTAATGATGGACACAAAGTAGTAAGACCTTACCACCGTCACCTTAATCCCATCGAACTTATCTGTGAACATATAAAAATAGAAGTCAGAAAAAACAATTCCAACGACCACCAAACATTTGGCCGAGAGAGAGAGAGAGAGAGAGAGAGAGAGAGAGAGAGAGAGAGAGAGAGAGAGAGAGAGAGAGAGAGAGAGAGAGAGAGAGAGAGAGAGAGAGAGAGAGAGAGAGAGAGAGAGAGAGAGAGAGAGAGAGAGAGAGAGAGAGAGAGAGAGAGAGAGAGAGGAGAGAGAGAGAGAGAGAGAGAGAGAGAGAGAGAGAGAGAGAGAGGAGAGAGAGAGAGAGAGAGAGAGAGAGACGAGAGAGAGAGAGAGAGAGAGAGAGAGGAGAGAGAGAGAGAGAGAGAGAGAGAGAGAGTAGAGAGAGAGAGAGAGAGAGAGAGAGAGAGAGAGAGAGAGAGAGAGAGAGAGAGAGAGAGAGAGAGAGAGAGAGGAGAGAGAGAGAGAGAGAGAGAGAGAGAGAGAGAGAGAGAGAGAGAGAGAGAGAGAGAGAGAAAATTAAACAAACAAGACAAGGGAACCACAACACCCGAAGGAATAAGGTTTATCATCCCAAAGTGACCAAAACGACTCCTTACTTTCAAACTCCACCCCGAAGCCCACCAATTCCCGAACAAATTGATACAAAATAAAAGTTATTCCCCATCCAGGATGTACCATCATTAGTGGTAGTCTAGTATCGTATAGTAGTCTATTATAGTATAGTATCCTCCTCTATTTTCATTCTTTACTATATAAAATGGCCATGTCTATGTTTTCTACAAGGTTCATGGTGTTCCCTTATATCTGTTTTTCCTGCTGGCATGTTGCCGGAGGGAGAGGAGGATGGGGAGAGAGCCTTGTTATGTTCTATCCTGTTCTCAAACTCTTAGTGTACTACTTGTAGTAGTATGTAGTCCAGCAAATACCCTAGTTATATACCAATAGGTCTTCTGGTGTATGTTCTTCTCATGTATAAAACTCCAATGGAGAAAATCCCCAACCCTTTACATGAAAAGTGAACAAAACCCAAGTCACGTACACATCTAGCTGCGCATAAATGATGGCCATTTGTTGAGCTTGAGGAACGAAAATGGAAAAAGCGATTAATCATCGTGAAGATTTTTTAAAATTGGTTGCCACCAAGTACAGAAATAATAGTAGTGAGGTTCAGTGAGGTCAATCCAGTTAGGTCACAGGAGGGCGTGACAACCAGTGGTTTGACAGGTCGAGTGAGGTCATATAGGCTGGTATATAAGACAGGGCTGCACTTCTGTCATATTTAACCATGGAATTAATTAACAACAATAATGGAGACCTAAAACTGTGTTGTGGAAGATATCTCTACACGAAGAAAATCACGACCAAAAACATCATCCGATGGGAGTGTACCAACCGTGTTTCACTCTCTTGCAGGGCGCAATGAGCACTGAAATGCCTCCTGAAGATCCACGAATGTTGTGCATTAGTAGACGAAAGAGTGAATATGTTTGTTACATAAAATTCATGAAGTTTGCTTGATTAAATAAATTCACATTAATTCAAAGATATGTTTACCACACTAGAGCGTTGTTAGTTTCAGTCTATCTTATCAATATAACTGTGAAAGCATTTTTGGCAATAAGCTGTATTCTGCATGAAGTTTCTCAGGTGTCATAAGTTGTCATTAGTAAGACAGATTGGTATCATAACTTATGACTGTCATAAGCCGATGTATGTCATAATTGGAGCTCAAGCGTTACAGTTTGTTATACACGTCTGTATATGTACTGTTTTTCAAATTATAATAAATTATTTAAAATCGGTTGTTGGCACCAGGAATGTGCATAGCTGAAAATTTTTGTCGCAATAAAAGTAATAAGCTTCATATTTAAAATCAGCCAAATAATATAGGAGATAAATCAGAACATCTTGGCATTCGATTATTTTCAATGAAGTAAAATTTCAAGTCAGTTGTAATGCGACTGGGGAACATAAGTTTTAGTTTCTGAGATGTTAAACTTGTTACTGGGTAATATTGTATTGAGGTCGCTGATTCAAAGTATTGCATTAGTTTTTCTCAATCTGCTCAGGTTATCCAGATATTATGTATTTCTGATGTGCTCCTGACAAAGATTGTTGACTATATATAGCTATCACTGTTGTCGGCTATTTGATGCAAAAATAAAATAAATATCATACAAATATATTTTATAAATAGTTTATAAACAACCAAGCAACTACATATTGATTAAAGCACCATAGAAAATAATCAGTGAAAATGTTTTCCTTTATTCAGACATCTCACTTAAACGGCGTTTCAGAGACATCTTGGAGTGAGATGCCAACAATCACGGTGAATGTTTCAACAATTACTTTCCATCATGTGAATATCACAATGTCCTCAGTGCTGTTCTTCCGTGGTCCTTAGATCTTGCTGAAATTGTTCACCCTGTTCCTCACTTACATCACCAAGGTTGTCTGGGAAACGGTCCAAGTGATGCTCATTTTACAGCAGCAAAATTGACAAAGAAAACAGATCATGTGTTCCACTAGTTCAGAGTCTACCTTATGGTTCCCAAGGAAGTTCTTTACAACCAGCATGAACGAACACCATGAACATGTCACAGCGTTGTGCATTGAATCCTGGAAACGTGAGTGTCATGAGTTCCCTGATTTGCAGTCCATCGAAACAGAGTTACAGAGGATACCATATGTATTAACTTACAATATAATACTCAACTTTACACCCAGAGATCTTTAGTTCACAGTGTAATGTTCTAAAAATCAACTAGATAGGTTCCTTTAATGACGCATGTATTATCCCAAAAACTAGAGCTGCTAGACTGAAATTGAAGGTATTTTCTGAATCAGTGGCATGAACATATTCAGAATAAGGTCTAAAAACAGAGGCAGCAATCTTTTTTTGTTGTTTTTTTGTTCCCCGATATTTATTGATGCCACGTTAATTGCATAGTCAAGAGTGATACACACTGATAAGGTAAATAGTCCATTAGTATCATATTCAGTATTATCATTACCACCATCCGCTCGATTACCTGGCCAATAAGAACCACGAATGGAACAGAACTACTTTGAAACTGTTTTTGTGTGCTTGTTAGACCCATAGAGATATTCAAGAGGTTAAGAGATCCCATATAATTAGTACCTTGTGTGACTGCTGCTGCTTAGCATCTATGTTTGCTGCTTCTTCACTGCACAGGAAGTGACTGGGCAGGATGATTTAAGTTACTAGAAGGACAACTTTAAAGAACATCCTATCAGTGATTGCAACAAAAATTTTCCACACTATTGAACTTGCCTTCTGATTTGTACATATTGTGTAGTTTTGAGGCTTGCTTTGGAAGTGTGTGTCAAGTGTTTTGGGTATCGTCAGTCTTAAACATCATGCCATTTAAGAAATGAGATGTTGATATTTAGTATAGCTGAATGAACATAATTTTCAAGGGTAGATGAAATATTAGAATAATGATAAAAAAAAGTTGATATCAAATAAATATAAAAAACGACTTTATTTGACAACTAACCTCATAAGTGATGAGAACATAGGTTTATGAAACAAAAATGTTAAGTACATGTATTAACTATGTTTTTACCAAGTAAACATGTTCTTTGGTGAGAGTTTTTCACTGACTTCTGTATTCATACTTCTCTTACTCTATATTCAAAAATAAATACCACTTGCCATTTTATTTACAATTTTATAATAAATTCACCACCATCATTCTAATTGGTAATTGAGTAAACGTTTTCTAGTCACAAAACGACATGGTTTTTAAATAATACAATAAGTACATAATATACGTTGTTCAAAATTTGAGCTGCAAGTTTGCATTTTCTGAAATAATACAGACTTCTCAGGATCCATCTAAGGAGGCCAGGATTGACAGACACTGGTACTTTCCAATAAATCAACAACATTTATAGTGTAAGAAAATAAGTTGTGTATGTAGGTATATTGTTTCATTTTCATGCATAAATGTGAACTTGATTTGAGAAGGAAGCACTGTAACACTAACAGGATGTGTGGATGCAAGGCTTAAAGCTGAGGAAGAACCTGGTGGGTGGACACATTATTAGCTTGAAAAGAATTATACTAAATGTAGTGACAATTCTTTATCTTGGCAGCATCTATTGATGTAAATTGCCTCTTGAATTTACATATTTTACAGCCTTGCTTAGGAACACTGAAATAGCTACAAATATTCTTGAACAGTTTGATGAAATAGTTACTTGGTGAATCGGCAACACAATGGCTGGATATAGTGTGTTCTATTTTTGTGCCTGTTTTGAGTTTTAATATTCTTTGGCTGACTGTGGCTCCCTGGGTTTGAGTGTAGATTGAATTCAGAATTAAAAATAGATACAGTGAAGGGACCTTGATTATGGAAAGCTGGTCCTGCTTTATGTACTATTATAATGTTGCTCGCTACGTGTTACATTGTTGGGATGGATTCAGAACTGTCTTGTACATATAGTTTTGAATATTGTGCACATAATATATTCCACCATTTTCTTCAGGAAGTGATTTGCTTTGGTTGTAAAAACACATGAAATTAAAATAAATTCCCATAAAATATTCTCTGGCAATTAGTCTTTTATATTTTTCTTTATTAACTTGAAAGAACACAACCAAACAATTTGAGATTCATTGCTATATAAAAAGATAACAAAGTAGTGAAGGAAATTACGTGACCAAAGTTTTCAATTCGTCTAATTAACATAAATGAATATTGTAGTTTTCTGTCACTGCCAATGAATTTGCT
Source organism: Metacarcinus magister (assembly GCA_029783475.1). NCBI lineage: Eukaryota > Metazoa > Arthropoda > Malacostraca > Decapoda > Cancridae > Metacarcinus > Metacarcinus magister. The sequence goes on from JAPQNM010000016.1 coordinate 4,365,813, forward strand.
ATGCTGAGAAGTACTGTAGCTTTACATGGGGTTAAAATGTAGTTCCTATGGAAGCTCTCGCACTGGAAATAGTGTGTTAGGTCTATTATACGGTCATATTTGCATTGTGT
>JAPQNM010000016.1:4373422-4390922 GCA_029783475.1 Metacarcinus magister
ATAACCTTTAATTTGGGGAATATTATTTAAGGGTTGCTGTACTGATAAAAACTTTTGTGCTGCAAAACACAAGATGAGAATCAAGCTCTGGCCGGTAGCATTTGATTTTCTGGCTAAAAATACTAGTCTGGTAAACTGCTATTCTATGAGTTGCGTTTGTTGGAAGGATGTCATTGTTGATGAGGTGTGGCAAAGTTCTGAGGATGTCTTCGCTCCATGTGGGACTTCATGTTCCATTTAAGTTGAGAGCGGAAGGAACAGAAGGGACACTTGAAGGGCTTGTCTCCCAGGTGGCTCCTGATATGCCTCTCCAGGTTGTCCCTTCGGCTGCTGGCTCGCCCACATATTGGACAGTGAAGCTCCCCACCACTGCCAAACTGAAAAAATTCCCACAACTTTTAGTGCTCCTCCCTTTCTGGGCCGGGTGTCTGTGTGGTCCAGTGCTCGGCTCGTGACCTAAAGGTTACGAGTTTGATCCTGGCTCGTGGTAGCTTCTTGGTGAGAGGGGCAGTACTCTCATTAACCCTAGCAGAACTATATGGTCTATAGTTATCTAGTTTAGGGGATTATTTAATCATCTTATTTAATCCTCCCTTTCTGCTTCCAAAGTTGTTATAGTTATGTATCATGTATGATATTCCTTGTAATTGATTAGAGACTGTAATTTACTTGATTGGGAAGAACCTTTGAGAATGCTCTCAATAAAGTATAAAAAAAAAAAAACTATTACATGTACACTGCTGGATACATGATACGATATTGCATAGATAAGGTATATTCTTCAGAAATAATTGTTCATCAGCGTTTTCCATTTTTTTTCAGTTGCTGTAACTATTTAATGAAGGGGTTTAGTCACTGCTCTTCCATCAGTAATGAAAATGTAACCTCAAGTGTGACTTAAGTCACCTTATATAAACTACTGAATAGTAATGAAACTCTACTCTAAAGACTGTTTACAGTGGTTCATGTCATTTTGTCTGAGATTTAATTTATCATTCATAAACTTTTTATCATCTAATAAAACCAGACATCCTTAATAATGTTAATTGCCAACCATCACAATAGAACATAATTCATTTCAAAGCTTTCTCAAACTTTCTGAAGACTGCTATGACAGTTCTACAAATGCAAAACCTGTTTCGTACCTAGTTACACATTGTGGTGTCCCTGTAATTCTACTGTAATGTTGTGTGGTTCATAGGAACAATGTTATGTTTTCTCTAATTTCATTAATAAAAAAAATACAATAGATTAGCTGTCCATCAAATTCACGTGACACATGCACCAGTATCTCAACAAGGCATGATGCAGACCAGCCTCAACTGCAATAGTCATCTCTAGAGTCAACATATAAGTCCCAGTATGTCTGGCTTTGTACTTTATCTTTGAAAACATATCTGTAGCAAACAGCCTGTTAAAATGCTGAACAATTAGTATGTTTTTATTGAGAAAGAATGGTGCCACTGGCAGCCACCATATTCAAACACATTGTACTTATTATCAAACTTAATTGATAGATAATTAAAGAAAAAAAATCCTGAAAACAAGGAGAAAAATGTAGAAAACACGTTTACTTTTTATTTATGAAATCTAGAAAATGCATTCCTACTTCTTCACATTGCATCTAATTACAAAACTACCAGCATCATAATCAATAGATAAATAATACAAGAAATAAAAAAAAAATACATAGCATATTACATTACAAGAAATATAATAATATATTAATTACACAATATGCTTCCCACAAAACACTGTATAAGTATCAAGTGATACAGACAAGATCACTTCTAGACAGAATAAATATTCTGATGAGAGAGAACAGTAACTTCCATAGAAGAGCAAATCATCTACCGTTTTTACATTTTCAAAGTGATTCTGCATCTCCCAAGAAACAAGATTAATATATGTGTTCCATCAGGTTTCTGGTGACTGGTGCAAAGGATGACAAGTGTCCAGCAACAGATGCCATGATATCCAACTGGCACCTCACAATTGACCTACTGACTACAACAATGAAGTCTGCACTCCTAAATATTTTGCTAATGACTACACACACACACACACACACACACACACACACACACACACACACACACACACACACACACAGACCCGCGCATATACACACACACACAGAGACCCACACACGCGCACACACACACAAACATATACGCATGCATACACACTCACACAGTCTACACTCTTATCACCACAGCACTAAATAATCATTGTCTTCCCCAGCTTGACATGAAGTTTTGCATAAAGATTCATAGGAATCATGAATACATTTAACTTGCATACCATCAATATTCATTTGAATTAGCCAGTCTATATTCCTGTTCCACTTTACTGAAAGACCATTTTCTCAACTTTGTAAACTTTTGAAAACTATGTCAAGAGTTTTTTCTTGCTGTATTGACCCAATGCTTGTTTGTGGTGATGGTGCCTGAGTGGGCTTTAGGTGACCTCCTTCTCCCTGAGCACACTCCATTTGTCCTCTTGATTCAATGGATGTACAAGATGCTTGATTGACTTCCAGTCTGCCTTGTGTTTGGATATAGAGTGCATCTTTAAGTTTCCCTTAAGAGCAGTACGGTAGGGGCAATACAAGCAGTGGAAAGGCTTCTCCCCTGTGTGTATTCTAATGTGCGCTTGCAAATTAGTTCGATGGCTGAATTCCCGTCCACAAAACTGACAAACATAATCTCGATGAATCTTTTCATTTTGCTGTAGAAATTCTCCTGACAGGAGTGCTTCACCCACCATAATGTTTTGCTGAGGGAAGGGAGTACCTCCGTGTTGGTGTGGGAGGAGGCGCAGGGGCGTCTGAGAGTCACCTGCTGAATGAAGGAGGCCCAAAGCAGCAGCGGCAGCCTGAGGGAGGACGGGAGAGTCACCTTCGGTCCACTTTCATTAATGATACTTGTCATTGTCTTGATTGACTGCTTCAAACTCTTCAGATATGTAAATTGCAACTCCATTTTTTTTTTTTAATTAGCATTACCAACAGCATAAATATTGTGAAGTGAAGACTTTCTCCCTTCCCTTCCCTCTATCCCTTTGCCTGAAGCAAGTGGCCACATCCTCTCAGCCATTGTGGCGGAAGGTTGGCATGAAGGCGAGTGTAACATCCAGCAATGAAGTGTGATTTCACAGCAGCATTATTTATACCATTAGGAATATTGCAATCAGTCTTCTGATGATGCATATCGTCTGGACAAATTAAAGTCCACTGACATGTCTTAATATTACTTTGTGTTAAGTTCTTTCCTTGCAACTTGAAATTTACTTGTAGCTAATGTTGTGTATTCCATCTTTTGACTATCAACACGGCCACATTATATTCTTAAATCATGTGAAATTCTAGCAAGACAACACATATATCCATAAAATTAAACATGATACTCACAACTAACATAAACTGAGTTTTACTAAAGTAAAGATCAGCTGAAACAGTACCCATCAGTGTGCAATGATGAAGGAGGAGGAGGAGATAAAAGCAATCTGGAATCATCAGAAGGAAGGGCACTAGAAATACTAAATATAAACAGGAGAGTCAGTCACAGTACTCTAGCTTATCTTTCTAGAAATTGGTTATTTTCTCATAGTAGTAACATCAAGTAAATTATTACTCGCATGAATCACATATGCATCAAAGCATAAAAAAAAGGCAACAGTATTATATCAATAACAGAGGATTTATCTAAATTATCTTCTATTGGGAGAATTTAGACAGAGCTCACGAAAAATGGCTACAATGTGTTCTCATCAACAGTAATATGTTAAATAACCAATTTCTCAGAATTGATCTACAAACAACTACTTATGCAATACCTCTTGTTACTCCCCTTGCCTGAATCTCCGAGTTACACAATGCCTTGGATCAATGAGTATAGATGTTCAAGGCAGCAATGCATAATAACCTAGTGATGAGATGCAGACATCCTGACCTTGGAGAATAATCAGTTCACGAGGGTAATCAAAATTTCTGAAAACAATAAACAAGCTTGACATGAGTCTCACCTTTTGTTCCTGTTGGGCGGTAAGTGGTGTGGTGTGGGCCGTGGAGGAGGGCTGCAAGGTGTGGCCAGGGATGACACGACCACCTGTCCCTCCTTCCCATGCCTCTAGACTCACCTGCAAGATAACTCACATTCTTGAACCCATCAACATTTGATTATTATTTTAGCTGCGTATCATTCCCCAAAGTGTACTCTTCTCTGGGGGCCTTGGGGCTATGTGAGAGGAGTGTATATTTATGTGAACATGGGTGTGTGTATGCGTGTTATGTCTTGGCTATCCCCTTTTAGAATGATAACAGCCTGGTATACAGATAGATACATAATTTCCTCATGATCAGACAGAAAATAAAACTGCAAACTTCTTTATATTCCATCATATGATTCTTGAGAAAAATATCTTACCAAACACTTAGCTTGAATCAGATACTATGCAGCATGAACTCCAAGTTTCATATCAATTACATATCTAATCAATGATTCTCATCCAAAAACCCAAGAAAATAACATGTTTTAGCGTTAATGTTCCACAAGCCTTCATTTATGATAACCTGAGGCTTATATTATCTAAGAAAGCAAGTAGATTTCATCTATCTATCTATCCATCTATCTATAGTTTCTGACACCTTGTTCCCTCTGGAAACGTCCACTACCTCTAACCTTCCCTTCAGTCACTTCCATCAATCACTCCGTCAGGACTCTCCTGGCACACAGCAAACTTATCTCTCTATAATTATTACACTCATTTTTACTACCTTTACCTTCATGCAAGGCTACAATAATTGCCTTCTTCCATTCATCTGGTACTTCTGTCTTTGTGTAAAGTCACATATCAGACACATCCATTCCACCACTGTTTCTCCTCCATAGTTAAACATTTCTGCAGTTATTCCATCTATATCTGTGGCTTTGCCACACTCACGTTTGTCTATTTATTACCTTTACTCCATTTTGCCATTCTGTCTTCTCATTCATTAAACATTCAAAGTGACTCTTCCATACTTCTTTCACCTCCTCTTTACCATCTTCTCCCTTAATTTTCACATTGACACCCCTTACTCCTCTCTCTTCCTTAAGTTCCTTCCAAAACAACTTTCTATTTTTGTTAAACTTCTCACTCAGCTTTATACCAAACTCTCCATATACTTTCCTTTTACTCTCTTTCACTAACTCCTAAACCTTCCTATTCCAAGACTTGTACTCAGTTCTCACTCTTTCTACTCTGCCACATTCTTTTTATATACTCTCTTCTTCCCTTCGAACACATCCTTTCTAGTTCAATCATACTCTTCTGCTCGTCCCTCTCGCATCACCTGCTTCATTATTTCTAAGCTTTCCATTCATATCTCCAATTAACACTATCCAACTCCTTTTTTAAATCTCCATCAGAGGCTCATTCACATCATTCAAAAACTTCTGCATCTCCTCTCTCCCCTTTCCACTTCTTGCATTTACGGGTGAACACACACAGACCCATGCATATTTCACTATTCCTACCTTCTCAACTGTCCACACTATCCTGGACCCCTTCCACTGATGTGCCTTTATGCCTTCCCATTCCCTAGGAAACATTAGAAGTGCACATCCTTCCGTTCCTCTTCCCTCGTTCTTTTCATCACCACTCCTCCTTCTATTCCCTCCCAAACTTTATTTTCACTTCCCATTGCACACCACAGTCCATCACTCCACATCCTTTTGTATGGGTATCTTGTATTCCCATAACATCCAACCTTCCTTTTCCAAAACCTTCAACTAATTCTCTCCTTTTTCCTAGAGCACTCAGGCCATTCACATTGACACAACCAACTCTCAATCATGCTCTCTCCATCCCAAGGCAAGGTGGAGGCTACTCTCCGCCCATAGCTATCTTGTCCTCCCACAATGGGGCCACTGGCAGCTGGCAATGCTAACGCAGTGAGGCATGGGCCCCAAGAATTGTGAAAAGTAAAAATCATAGAAATATCGCTGATGTGCAGGACCCTCTCACTTCACACTACCACTTCAGTAGTGGTAGATGTGATGCTTTCTTGTTTCATCTTTCCCAATACTCTAGTTCTTATTTGCACAGTAGCAATTATCACACCTTGGTTAAACCTCATTGTTTACTATACTGTCACTGTGCAAAGCAAATTGTAAGTCAGATTAAGTCTTACATTTATACAGCTTCTGACAACTATTATCTTGTCATTTGTACTTTGCAGCTACTTGTGCTTGGATGCTTCTAATGTTGTGTAAAGATTCATTGTTAATAACCGTAATAGTGAGCCTCACAATTTATCAATTTATTCCAATGCACAAATGATGACTAGCAAAATACAGTATTTAAGTGCACCATTAGTATTACATATCACTAAATTCATACTAGCTACAGAGAAAATCATACACATCTGTCCTTTTGTCTGGAAACCAAACTTTGCAAGATGGCAAATCACTACCTTTTCAAACATGTTATCTTTCAATTACAAGTTTGAAAGTTATTTTGCAGAAATCAATTAAATGGAATATGGAAGCTACATTTCTTACTGGAATCACCTGGTAATACAACAGTTAGATGTGAACAATACCCTAGACATACAACAGTCAAACTAAATGAATATCTGTGATTGTTATGAATATTACACTATTGAACCCCACTATCTTAATTTCTAGATATCTTATTGTTATGCATAAAGGATTTGATTGCTCACATGGGGATGAAGACCAGATGGGTGATCAACACCATCTGCACTTGTGAGGGATGACTGAAGCATGTTGGAAAAGGTAACACCCAGGTCTTCTTCCATCCCCTCTGAAGTGGCCTCCAACTCCGTCTGCGAATGTCAAATTAATTTTGTCACCACACCAGCACACAAAACAAAGTGATGCAAACTTTTGGTATCTATGTGGGAATTCAGCCAACATCCTCCAAAAAGGGGTAGCTGAGACAAGGTGCGCACAGACACACACACACACACACACACACATACACACACTCCTCTCACTTAGTCCTTAGGCCCCTCAAGAAGAGATAGGTCTCCCGCCCCCACAACACTGATAGGTAAGAGCAGAGTTAGTAAAGCCCCTGTCCCACAGAGTACGGTCGAGCACGACCTTAGCCGGTGCGTCCCGATTTTTAAGAAATCCAGAATTCGGCGTCTACCGTGACAGACTTGCCCAATTTTCTTGTGTAGTACAGTGTGCGCCCGGTGACTGCTGACACGCGCTCCGTACATGCACGGTGTTCCCTCAGTGAACGGCAATGAGAGCATGGTGTCCCAAGAACCTCCCGCCCGCAACGGCCGGTCCTGACCAATCCTTGCATGGTACTAGGACGGTACAAGCCCGATGCATGCCCGGCAAGCGGTCAGTATGCCCACAATCCACCCTGGTACAGCAGAACCGCCTATATATTGGGCCCCCTGGTGAGGCAAAATTGTGTTGCGTGTCTGGACTGTGCTGGCTGACTGACTACCTGGGAGGCAGTTTAATTATGGGCCCGGGCTGCATATTCCTGAAGTCTGAAACATTACATGCCATCTAATAAATTAGAACCAATCACAGCCCAGTGTTGCCATTTCATGATGTCATTATTTACACTTTATTTACACCGTTGTATCAAATATATGTGAATTATTCCTTGGGAAAAGTAATCGTAGCAACAGTTGAGATGCGTATAACAACGTTATAGATAGCTGATGTGAGGTAGCACAGTGATGGAATGTGTGGTGAAGGAGGTGAAAACTGTGATGAACTCTGCTTGACTGATAACAGTACACACATATTGCCAGTCCATGACGTCAATTATATTTCCCTTCCCATAACTGTATTTGTCAATCTAACAAATTTTGAAGGTTTACAGATATTACTGAGTAACATTGGCGAATAAATCAAGAACCGTTCTGTGTACATGTTACCATATCCTAGTACACCGGGATGAAAACTTGACTCGGTAAAAGCCGATAAGCGCCCGGAAAAAGCCAGTATGTGCACAGTGCTTGCCTGGCAGAGACACGGTGACGACACACTTAGTACGGTGTAACCACGGTTAAAAACCGTTAACATTTCACTGGGCAGCTCGCGGAAAAAGTTATTGTAGACAATAACTTTTTTGGCCGCTATCCAGTGCGTGCCAGTGTAGCACGATGTGCCAATTTTTCTGTGGACGTACCGTACTAACCAAGTTCGGCGTGGGACAGAGGCTTAACAATGAGATGACTTGCTCTGTATAAAATAGTTTGATTGGAAGCTTCATATATTAGGATTGTGTTTCATGGCAATGAAACTTCTGTAAATGATGATGTTAAGAGATTGGAATGTGCTGAAAAGAGCATGGCCTAACAAATGTGAAATTAAGAAGACTTGGTACTGAATGTATCGGTGGTTTGTCCACGCATACTAAAAATAATGATGAATGGGTAAAAAGATAAGATAAGGTCCATAAGAGGGTCTATGAACTTAAGACAAGTTGCACATAACTACTCAGCTTGGTGAGTTGCCATCACATAGGAACACATAGGAAGAACAAACAGCAACAGGCCTGCTGGCCCTTACGAGGCTGTTTGTGAGACTACACTATCTAATCTAGAGTGAAGGATACAGAATAGTAAGGGTGAAGGCTTCTCCCACCAGCCATGGCTGGCAGGAAAGGAAAGCCAACCAAGACCAGACTATCACTACTGTCACTACCACTACTTCCTGGCAAGCGATGTCAGGCCACTAGCGACGTCTTCCGAATCAACATTTCGTAAGTTAGGTACATCAGGATGAACATACTCAAAGTTTGCTACGTTAACAGATAGTATTTTAGTTGTGGATTGGCTTCTAAATATTTGTCAAGTCTATTTTTGAACATAGTAATTGTTTTACTGTCGACGACATTGGCGGGCAGGGAGTTCCAAACGTTCACGATCCGATTGAAAAAGAAGTGCTTGGCTTCGTTTGATGTGAATCTTTTACCAGTAATCTTAAAAGAATGACGTCTTCTTGTTATATTTGATCGATCAAAAGTAATGTAATCTTCTGCATTGATATTATCGAATCCTTTGATTATCTTGAACATTTCAATTAAATCCCCTTGCATCCTTCGTTTTTCTAGGCTGAATAAGTTTAGTTCTTTAAGTCTTTCTTCATAAGGTTTATTTTTCAGCCTTGGAATCATTTTTGTTATTCTTCGCTGGACTCTTTCCAGTTTGTCAATGTCCTTTCTGTAATATGGGGACCAAAACTGTACCCAATACTCAAGATGGGGTCGTACTAGTGAATTATGCAGTTTTAATATGACTTTTTCTGATTTATTTTCGAAAGTATGCCCAATAAAGCCGACCAATCTGTTAGCAGTGATTCCCAGATCTTTTTCCTTGTTTACTGTAGAAAGTGGTTTACCATTCACTGAGTACTGAACGTGATCATTGTTTCTTCTGATGTGTAGTACCTTGCATTTTTCAACGTTAAATTTCATTTGCCATTTATAGGCCCAAGACATTAGTGACAATGGGTGATCTATGTACTATACATATACATGAAACCTAAATTTTAAAGTAATGATGATAATGATAGTGGTGATGGTGATATCAGAAGTTGGTACTAGATAACAGCACTTGCAGGTTTTTTTTTTTGCATCATTCTTGTTTCCTACATAGCATCATCACTTAAATACCACTTTCATTGTATTAAGAAAGGGGATTTATTCTAATATTCTGAAGAAAAGTAAAGTGTACAAGGAAAAAGTATCTTGTTTAGAACTTCCCTTGTCCTTGGAGTATCAACAGATGAGAACCAAACCTGCACACACTTGGCTTACCTTAGCATTAACAGTGTCCTTCTCGGTACTATGCAGGTAACCATCCTCATCATAGCTATGTGTCCCAGACTGCATGGAAGCATCATAGTTATCATTGTACCCAAGGTCTTGCTCTAACTTGATGTTGGGGATGACAGCTGGCTCTTCTGCCTCCAGTCTCACCTCCACACCAACCTGGTGACAAAGTTTATCATCAAGAAAAAACATAGCTTAAACTTATATAGGATTAAAATTAAAACTGCACCATCTATCTATGTCTATACACCAGACTGACATCATCTTAAAGGGAGGTAGCCGAGACAAGGTACACTGCAGCATTGAGACTCACCCTAACTGGTGATGCAAGTTTCTTCACTATGAGCTGCAGTAATTATGGTATATCTATGTATCTATTTATATACTTCGCTTACATCCCCATTAAAGATGGTAGCCAATACAAAGCATTTAGGGTTCAGAAAGACTACTCTTCCCTCTCCTTCTATGCCTGGTCTTCTCATAGGAGAGAATACAGAGGAGGGGCTTCCTAGATCTTTCGCTCTGTCCCTTTTTGTCATCTTTTATGATCCACAGGGAATACTGTGGTAGTATTCCTCCAGCCCCCACCACAGGGCTAGAAAGTAATTGTGGTAGCAGCTTGAAACAGATTCAATACCAATTACTTATACCATGAGTCCTGTAACTCAAGGTCATATAGATAAATTAGGGTGATACTTCCTTCATTAAATAACAACCATAATCAGAGAACAAGCTCATGACTCTTGTGGCCACACGTGCATTCTACCACTTAGCTTCCTGATTCCCTTACATGCTGACCACACCACTCAAACCATTAAAGGTCACTTCTAAACATCAGCTGATTGTAAAATATGCCACAGATGTTCCAACAAGAAGGTTGGAAGTCTCTTTTGCTCCTGGTGTATGTATTTAAAGTGACAAACACTTACCAATGTGTTTTTACATCCCTATCCATCAGTGGTATGAGCTACCTCTTATTCATATCAAACACTTACATTTTCTTTCTGTTGTGTTTGGTGTAAGTGTCTGTCATGCTGGTCGGTGAGGGAGGTTGCCGGGTCCTCGTTGGATCTGTCCCCAGAGTTAGGGTTTTGGTTGGCATCCAAGGAGCCACTCACTCTCCTCTCCTCTGTGCGACGTCGCTTAGCTGCAGGACTGGTGTAGTCACGGGAGTGTGAGTCTGAGGGTCGCTGGCGGCTGGCCGAGCTGGAAGTGTTGACAGCGGGGGTTTGAGGTTTCCTGCCGTCGTCATCAGGTACCGCAAGGCCCTTTATCCTGAGACACTCGGCGGCCTTGATTAGAGAGGCGAGATCATTTTGCCTGACATTGACTTCACCAATGTACATGTAGTCCAACAGGAACTCTAAGTCTTGGCACTGTATGTCTTTTAAAACAATGACGGGATTTTTACATGGCGTGCGGTCAAATATGTCACTGAAATATTCACTGCATGTGGACAGAACTAGTTTGTGGACGGGGTAAAACTTGCCATCACATGCAAGTGTCACATCAGTGTAGTTTCCCTGAAATAGTAAAAGTATACAAGCTTAGAATGATGATGTTGCTGAAAATACTGTATCTCCAAAGTTTTATTCAGTGTGTGTATTTTCTTTTGTGTAATGAATTTGCATGATTCCTATTGACTCACCTTTGTTCTTAGTCCACTAATGATGTGATAAAAGATACTTTGGTGGTTGTTCCACTTGAGTGCTAAAACTTCTGCTTCCATTATATCTGAAGTGCAAGAAGAAGACGTCAGTAATAGTACAGATTATACACATTTGAAGCAGTGCACACTACTAACATGGCGCAGTGTGTGTGCCTTTCATAACTATATACGAAGAGTGAAAACATAAATACTTGTGATAAATTAATTCTACACATGTTAAATAAAGAAGATATACTATAGTTCTGTTATGCCATTTGCAGTACTAATCTGCTTTGTATTACTTTGTAAGTAAAAAAATTTTAACTTATGTGCATTAAGACTTACAAAAAAAAATAGCTACTCATTAGAGGCTGCTGCTATTGAGTAATTACACTTAATATTACGTATTTTGCAACAATCATATGTGAAGGACAAAAGAAGAGTAGCTATTTGACAAGATCCACCAGAAAATTAGTTCAATCTATTTTTTGTAAAGGTTTTCTCATCTAATCTAGTACGCCTGTTAATTATAATTCCTTTCATAGGTTCAACCACAGCATAAAAGTCTTCCCTTATCCAGTACTCTCATCCCAGTCTAACACACTTGACTTCCTCATTCTTCTGCCCACTACTCTTATACATTTCAACATTCTATCCTTCCATTTTACAGTGGGGCATCCTCCAGTTTTCCCCTCTGTGCCTTCTATATCTCTGGTCTGTCTTACAACCACATCAAGTAAAACGCATCACCATTACTCTACGTACAAGTAAGTCCATCAGACCTATGACTGCAGCTATTCCTTTGGCCAAGTGTACAAGGTTATGATGAATTATTAGGATTTATTTACTATTTTATACCCACAGTTAAGAGAAACATGATTTGTAATTCACAACCTTAACACAGTACACCTACAACAACATGATTGGGTAGTGTAACCTTGTTTCATGCCAGCATTACATTTCAACTCAACTAAATGAAACACGCAACAAGGATAGGTTAGAACAACTTGATTCCCAATACCCTGAAAGCCAAGTGGTGCTATGTTTCATAAAGGGTATATATATGCACATAAACACATCAGTGCCTATAGCAATGAGAACACACTAGTTAGGCTTAGGTAGATTTATAACAGGGATGGCAGAAATTGACTTGTTAACTGAGTTGATGAGTGAAACACCAGTTTCAAAGTTCAATAAGTAGCTTTATGAGAATATGAACTATATTTAACGTCCTCACCTAACCAAGCCTAATAACCCATCTTACTCGGGTATTGCTGGACTTTCCAGAAGCTGATAAATCTATAAAAAATCATTACCACCAATAGCACTAATTTGTGAGGGGTGTATGTAGTGCAAAAAATACTCAGAATAACAAGACCTAGATATTGATGAAAGTAAGAAGTGTCTCTGGTGTATATGTAAATATAAATATATATATATATATATATATATATATATATATATATATATATATATATAGTATATATATAGGTATATATATAGGTATATATATATATATATATATATATATATATATATATATATAGAGAGAGAGAGAGAGAGAGAGAGAGAGAGAATCATTGAACTCTGATTCTAACACAGGTTCCCAATAATTAAATCAAAATGTTAAATAATACATAACCAAGGTACAATAACACATCCATAAGCCAATACAACCTAAATCACCTTGCATTAACTTAAAATTAACTGGAAGCCAGACTCGTGTTTGTATACGAGACAAACAAGGCCTTTAAACTAGGTTGTTTGTCTAACCCTTGTTACGAGGTATTCCACTAACAGGTTATATCACTCATTTCATATATCTCAAAGCATACATCCATTTCCCTTTCCTGTCTTGATTACATACACAAAACGCAGTGTGACATACATGAGTGTTGTGGTGATGGCTTGGTACGTACACACACACACACACACAAACACACACACATATACTCACTGCTCTCGTTTGTCCCTCCCCATCAAACCCCGCTGCCTCCTCACTCCTCCCCCCACCACTGCTTCATTACCAAAGCCTGTAAGTGTTTTAGAGATCAACGCTTCACGGCGTAACGCAGAAAGAATCAAAACTTACACTGTGCTCAAGCTGTGTCCAGGTCAGTCGCCTTCACCCAATCACCGCCGGGTCATAATATAAACGGTGTATGTTTTTTTTTATTTATTCATTTATGTTGAAGTTTTATCATATATTGCATATGATACTTTTATACATCAATATTAATTACCTCATGAAATATTGTAGCATTGTGTTTTTTGTGTAAAATGGTTTGGTAAATATTTAACCCTGCGCTCCGCTAGTGTATTGTCAGAACGCGTGCAATTCAAAACCAACTTTGATATCAAGAATAAATAAGAACATACACAAGAAGACATATTGGTCTATAACTATGGGGTCTGCTGAACTACATACTGATACTAGTACATAACTTATAGGAGAACAGGATAGAGCAGAACAAGTCTCCTCTCTCCGATCATTTCACCCTTTGGCAACGTGTCGACAGGAAACAGTTAGAAGGGAACACTATTATTATTGTTGTTGTTGTCGTTGTTGTTGTTGTTGTTGTTGTTGTTGTTGTTATTACTATTACTATTATTATTATTATTGTTATTATTATTATTATTATTATTATTATTATTATTATTATTGTTGTTGTACTCACTATTGCATTCATATATATATATATATATATATATATATATATATATATATATATCTCTCTCTCTCTCTCTCTCTCTCTCTCTCTCTCTCGTCTCTCTCTCTCTCTCTCTCTCTCTCTCTCCTCTCTCTCTCTCTCTCTCTCTCTCTCTCTCTCTCTCTCTCTCTCTCTCTCTCTCCTCTCTCTCTCTCTCTCTCTCTCTCTCTCTCTCTCTCGTCTCTCTCTCTCTCTCTCTCTCTCTCTCTCTCTCTCTCTCTCCTCTCTCTCCTCTCTCTCTCTCTCTCTCTCTCTCCTCTCTCTCTCTCTCTCTCTCTCTCTCTCTCTCTCTCTCTCCTCTCTCTCTCTCTCTCTCTCTCCTCTCTCTCTCTCTCTCTCTCTCTCTCTCTCTCTCTCTCCTCTCTCTCTCTCTCTCTCTCTCTCCTCTCTCTCTCTCTCTCTCTCTCTCTCCTCTCTCTCTCTCTCTCTCTCTCTCTCTCTCTCTCTCTCTCTCTCTCTCTCTCTCTCTCTCTCTCCTCTCTCTCTCTCTCTCTCTCTCTCTCTCTCTCTCTCTCCTCTCTCTCTCTCTCTCTCTCTCTCTCTCTCTCTCTCTCTCTCTCTCTCTCTCTCTCTCTCTCTCTCTCTCTCTCTCTCTCCTCTCTCTCTCTCTCTCTCTCTCTCCTCTCTCTCTCTCTCTCTCTCTCTCTCTCTCTCTCTCTCTCTCTCTCTCTCTCTCTCTCTCTCTCTCTCTCTCTCTCTCTCTCTCTCTCTCTCTCTCTCTCTCTCTCTCTCTCTCTCTCTCCTCTCTCTCTCTCTCTCTCTCTCTCTCTCTCTCCTCTCTCTCTCTCTCTCTCTCTCTCTCTCTCTCTCTCTCTCTCTCTCTCTCTCTCTCTCTCTCTCTCTCTCTCTCTCTCTCTCTCTCTCTCTCTCTCTCTCTCTCTCTCTCCTCTCTCTCTCTCTCTCTCTCTCTCTCTCTCTCTCTCTCTCTCTCTCTCTCTCTCTCTCTCTCTCTCTCTCTCTCTCAGGAAGGTATAATGTGGTCAGATGCTGAGACTCACCGTTTCATCCTTTTCACCTGACATTCTTAACTAGGTCCAGCAGCTGTTATTTTCAACTGAGAAGATTATTACGCGAAGCTCATTTTCAACATTCCACAAAAGAGAGAGAGAGAGAGAGAGAGAGAGAGAGAGAGAGAGAGAGAGAGAGAGAGAGAGAGAGAGAGAGAGAGAGAGAGAGAGAGAGAGAGAGAGAGAGAGAGAGAGAGAGAGAGAGAGAGAAGATAATTATAACTTCCAATAATTTACATATTCATGTTTATTATTTGCTGTCAGCCGTCTAAGCAGACAACGTCCATTTTTCTTCTGTTTGTAGCTTCATGTAACAACAGAATTATCAGCTACATCATCATAGACCTCAGCGGTGTTTTCTTAACTAAAGGATAGGTTGAAACTTTTCACGTATGCTTTATTTTGGCAATGACTAAAAATATATGACCAACAATAGAAAATTTGTGTTTGTATTTCTTCAACATACAAAAAAATATGATTGTTTTATGTCTTGGAAATTATTGAATCCACCATAAAAAGAGACGACGTGGAGTTGCCGCCGCCGTGTCCTGTGCTGATGATGTTGATGATGTGGTGGAAGTCTGGCCTTTGTTGCGGCACCCCTTGGCGTGGGGCAGAGGGCGTTGCCCGTAGGAGGCGGAAGCCCTTGTCATACAATAGTATGACGCAGAATTAGATACTGTGATAAAACAAATATTGTTTAGTGAATAAGAGCTAACAGGCGGCGCGGGGGTCAGCGCCCCTGCATGTCCTCAACACCCCGGCACTAGCAACACCCAGCATGTGTTGCAAAGCTCACACACATGCAGCTCAGCGACTTGCCAACAGAACGTGTACATAATTCCTGTCGCCTCCTCCCTTGTAGATAACGAAGGCTGCGGCGTGTCCAGCGGGGCGTGGACGAGTTCAGCCCCGTTTTAGGCTTTCCCACTCTCCCGCCGCTCCAGCTATTTACTCAACACAACAGAAGCATGTGAGCGGAGGAGGGCGGCGGGAGCTTGTCAAATATCACAAAAGCACGAGCCTTATGGGTAGTGAACACACTCGCTGAGCCACCCAGTAACCTTAGGGAAATACAGTAGGGAAGCAGTATATCGAAGGTGCCTCCAGAACGTGAATATAAAGTAAAAAGACGAAAAAAAAGGAATACAATCCATATCGTTAAAAAATATATGTGCATATTATTATCAACACAAAGTATGCTATATTACGTCCTAGATCCTTAGCCTAGTGGAGCTATTGAACATTGTAATATGATTATTAGTAGTACTTGAAGAAATAGTAGTAGTAGTAGTAGTAGTAGTAGAAGTAGTAGCAGTAGTTGTTGTTGTTGTAGTAGTAGTAGTAGTAGTAGTAGTAGTAGTAGTAGTAGTAGTAGTAGTAGTAGTAGTATAAGTAGTAGTAAGAGGAGGAGGAAGAGTAGGAGTACGAATATAGATCAGCAGTAGTAGAAGAAGTAGTAGTAGTAGTAGTAGTAGTAGTAGTAGTAGTAGTAGTAGTAGTAGTAGTAGTAGTAGTAGTAGTAGTAGTAGTAGTAGACTAATGACTATTATGTACTGTATAGCAGCGGAGCTCACTCACTACCTGCTGGTTTGCTGGTCACACTAAGAGACGAAGCGATGGGCGCATACAGTGCCTGACAAAACACTATACGCTGGGGCCTCAACCGAAGGATCATATTTTAGCACCATGCGTTATATCTAAAGGAATTACTGTATTACTCTGACTAGGATTTCGAAAACAAGTGGTGTTAATTAACCGATGTTTGTGGAGGTTTGAATGCGACACGACACCAGCGTAAAACTTTGAAGCTCCTGAGGGTGTTGTGTGCAAGCCTACGGGGTGCTGTAGGGCGTGGTCGTCGGTTTTGAACATGAGGCGAAGCAGCAGGGGACGGACGCTAGGTGAAGACAACCTCAGCGTATACGCGGTGTCTTCTGCTGAGGGAGGAGTCAAGGGCGGGACAGGGTGACAGTGTGGCTGGTTCCCGTAGTCTGTGGAGGAGATAGATTATTCTCTCTCTCTCTCTCTCTCTCTCTCTCTCTCTCTCTCTCTCTCTCTCTCTCTCTCTCTCTCTCTCTCTCTCTCTCTCTCTCTCTCTCTCTCTCTCACACACACACACACACACACACACACACACACACACACACAAACAAACACACCGTTACCCTTATCATTCCTCCATCACTATCCACCAATCCCCTACAGCGTCTGCCACAGGACTACCCAAGCAGCGCCCCGAAGCCACCGCTTCGCCACACCAGAAGCCACCCACAGGAGCGCCCCAGCAACATCCCAGAAGCACCCCAGCAACACCC
>JAPQNM010000016.1:4405922-4425922 GCA_029783475.1 Metacarcinus magister
TACCAGAAGTATAGTTGATGATGTGTAACACTTTCTTCATTCCCGGTGAAGGCTCTAAATTTGTCCGAAGGAAATTTCCCATTGGTTGCAACTCCCTGCCCTAAGCCGCGGGATTAAGAAAGATTTTTTACTTACACCTTGTTTTCTGTCCCTCCCGAAGGCCATGGCTCCGTCTATTAAAGTGAAAATAATACAATGTGACACACGAGTACACGAGCATTTCCTTTATTTATACTATATAGTTATTTGTACACTTAGGGACATTGCACTTTCCTCTTCCACCTTCTCCTCCTCCTCCTCCTCCTGCTCCCCCGCCCACGCAACTCTAATGCTGGTCTGCGAGTGTGTTGTGTTTAGCGTGAGGACAAGACAGCGAGGCGAGGCGGGAGTTGCCAGGCCACGACCACTTTCATTCACGACTTTTGGGCCTGCATTTGGCACCTACTCGTAGAAACACTCGCCAGTCCCATTTCAAAAACTCTTCTTCCTCCTCCTCCTCCTCCTCCTCCTCCCGTCTGCGTCAGTCACAAGCGAGGACAGACAGCTTGAACGGTGGGTGCCACATATCAGCCAATTTTGCCTCGTCAGGTTGTTTTAAGCTTGTGAGATGATTGGGTCTGATGCAAACTAAAAGCCATCTCCTCTTCTTTTAAGTTCTGCCGCTTCGGGTTTGGTCGATCCTCATCACGTGCGGCGAGTCTGTGATTGGGTGAAAGAATCCGAGGCAGGCATTGTGGCGGGTAGTTTCCGATGTCGTCATTAGGTTGTCAGTCGCAGGTTGGTGTGCGAGTGGTAGTGGTGAGCTATTTCTGAACGACTGAGGTGACGCCGCCTCCCACACGCCCATACCACCGACGCCCACCTGTCTTCCTGTCCTCTCCACCTGTCCTGTCTTCCTCCCGGCAGTTCCCCGCCAAATAGCACTTTTTTATATATTCTTTTTTTTACCGTTCATTCTCGTCTTCCTTATCGCCTCCTTCATCTGGAAGCTATGCATGCACGTGCATATTCACCACCTACCCATACACACACACACACACACACACACACACACACACACACACACACACACACACACACACACACACACACACACACGGTATCATTAATATAACTTATCCTGGTGGACGACAGTTAGGTTGGTGTTATGGTCAGCCCGTCAGGAGTGGTGTATGGTTGTGGTAGTGGTAATGATGGTGGTAATGATGGTGGTGGTAGTGGTGGTAGTGATGGTGGTAGTGGTGATAGGTGATGGTGGTGGTGATGTTATCATTGCATGTGGCTGTGACCGGATATGTTCAACAGTTGTGCAATATTTCTTATTAAAAGGCACCCGTGTTTTCGTTGTGGCTGGTGAAGGATGGGCGGGCCAGCGGCAAGGGGTAGAGGGTCTGGTAAGAATATTCTTGGCAGTACGCTGTATTTGCACCGCGGGGGCCCGAGAGGTGCAAGTTGTCAAGTGATTGAAGTAAAGTCATTAGCACTCGGTGGATTTTGGCGCCAACTCCCCATTTTCCTTGGCAGGGTGTCCGGGTGGCTCTGCGGAGGCCAGCAGGTTACCGGCGAGGGGTTGCAGGCCGCCGTCAAGGACAGGCCCCCTGCCCTCTCAAGTTATGTAATATTTATTTTATTTTTAGTTAAGCGTTTGTTATTGTGTTTAGGACTCGAGGCAGTAGCTCATTTGGCTGGACGGAGCTTATCATCTTTGAAGCTGTTGGTACCACTTGTCTGTGTGGCCGTGACACACGTGGGCATATTGTTGTGGCGTATTTGATTCGTTAATCTACCGCCCACGTGCACAAGCGCTGCACGCCCCTGACCATCATATAAACAGAGGTAATGAAATACAATCATTCTAATGTATATAGACCAACGCATCCTCTAAGCCCAACAGCCCAACAGCCCAACAGCAGTGCATCTATCTATCTATCTACCTATCTATCTATATATACATATATATATATATATATATATATATATATATATATATATATATATATGTGTGTGTGTATAAATATAAATAAATAAATATATATATATATATATATATATATATATATATATATATATATATATATACTGATTCTTGGAGGAAGTACACCAACAGCATCAATCACCAGACAAATGTTAGATCCATGTGGCATCTAATAAACAGGGTTATAATAAGGATACCTCCCAGCGATCTGCTCCACCACCGTCCAGCTGGATGCACACAGGATTTCATTAATGATTGGTCTGAACAAGCACAAGCACGCAACCTTCCCGCTCATATTGAAGAAGCACTTTCTTCCCACAGAAATGTTGGCACTCTACGTCTGATGGCTGCGTTTTTGCTGATGGATGAAGACGATGACGTGTTGATGACTGAGGATGAACTATGACATGTTATGACTAAGAGCAAAGCAACGGCTGCATTTTAAGATAAACAGATGGTCGGTTTCGGATAACACTTTTCGCATAGAAAGACGCGTGCATCTTCTCAGATTTCATTTCCCTCAGATTAAGCTGGTTCGGTGTCATGTTGACCCTTGGTATCCAGTACTTGGACTTGGACTTAAGTACAGTCGCCTGTACTTGGACCCAACCCTGAAGTTTACCCTTAAGACAAAGATGGGCAAGTATATCCTTAAAAGAATGATGGGCAAGTATACCCTTAAAACAATGATGGGCAAGTGTACCCTTAAAACAATGATGGGCAAGTATACCCTTAAAACAATGTACTTTTCCTGTACTTTTCCTCATCTACATCAACGATATAGACAACAACCTCGAGTCAGTGGCCAGCTTGTTCGCAGACGATGCAAAAATTTATAAGATTATAAAGACCGAAGAGGATGTTGAAGCCCTGCAGCGTGACTTGAAGCGGCTTGACGATTGGAGTGACAAGTGGGTGTTGTCCTTCAACGTGGATAAATGCAACACCATGCATGTTGGGCACAACAATCAGCAGGCAGAGTACCACTTGAAAGGGGCAAAGCTGAACAAGTCCTCACAGGAGAAAGATTTGGGCATTACAGTGTCTAACAACCTTAAGTCCTCAGCTCATGTTGCGACGATCACTGCAAAAGCCAACAGTAGAGTTGGGATAATCAAGAGGAACTTCTCTGTACTCAGCAAGGAAATATTGGTACCATTATACCTCTCCCTGGTTCGCCCAATCCTGGATTATGGTGCTCAATCCTGGTCTCCAAACCTGATACGTGATATCCAGTCACTCGAACGAGTACAGAGGAGAGCAACCAAATTAGTTCCTGAGTTGGCCCAGTTGCCCTACGAGGAGAGATGTCGACATCTAGATCTCCAGACATTACAGGATAGAATGATTAGAGGTGACATGATCGAGACTTACAAGATGCTACACCAGTTCGAGGACATCCCCTACACATGTTTCTTCCAGCTGAGACACCAACGGATTAAGACGACACTCTCTCAAGCTGCTGAAGCCTGATCACTGGAGGACAACATTAAAAGGCAACTGGTTCTCCATCAGAGTCATCAACCACTGGAATGCACTCCCTGAGAGTGTAGTTACCGCCCCAACAATAGCCACATTCAAAGCCCGGTACGATAGACACATTAAAACCGCTTAAACATACTGGCTGACTAGTCTTTAGAGGTGGGGGACACCACAAGAAGCCTGCTTCTTAATTCCCCACTATATATTCATAGGTAAGCATTCATAGGTAAGCACCCTTAAAACAATGATGGGCAAGTATAACCCTAAAACAATGATGGGCAAGTATACCCTTAAAACAATGATGGGCAAGTATACCCTTAAAACAATGATGGGCAAATATACCCCTAAAACAATGATGGGCAAGTATACCCTTAAAACAATGATGGGCAAGTATACCCTTAAAACAATGATGGGCAAGTATACCCCTAAAACAATGATGGGCAAGTATACCCTTAAAACAATGATGGGCAAGTATACCCTTAAAACAATGATGGGCAAGTATACCCTTAAAACAATGATGGGCAAGTATACCCTTATAACCAAGATTCTGAAGATAAACAATGAGCTAGGTTACTCTGAAAACATCGACATTTTCTAACATCACACGGCCTGTCTGTTGTTATGGGGAAACATAAGAAAACGAACGAAATCACCTTTATTGCACTTCACTCCACCTGTCATCCACGTGTCAGTTCATCACATTCACTCCTACTCACCCACCCATCAGCTTACTCCACTAACACTCCCATTACTTCCCTCTATCAGTTGTCCAGCTTTTCATTGCATTTTGAGAACGAGTGAGGCTTATTACTGCTACAGCCTCAGATGCATATTAACATACATTGTAAGTCCCGTCTGAGGACAGTATGGCAGTAATTTTTCATCCTTCCTCTACCCTTCCCTTCTCCTTTCTTTCTTATATTTCTTCTTTCTTTCCCTCATCCATCGCCCCTACCTATTTTCTTTCTTCTGCCTTTCTACTTCTTCTGTGTCATCCCTCTTTCCCTCCTCCTCCCCCTTTTTTCATCCTTCCCTTTCCCGTCTTTCCTCCCTTCATTCCTCTCTCCCTCCTAATTTCCAATGCTCCAAGTAATTTTTATTCTCTCTCTCTCTCTCTCTCTCTCTCTCTCTCTCTCTCTCTCTCTCTCTCTCTCTCTCTCCTCTCTCTCTCTCTCTCTCTCCTCTCTCTCTCTCTCTCTCTCTCTCTCTCTCTCTCTCTCCTCTCTCTCTCTCTCTCTCTCTCTCTCCTCTCTCTCTCTCTCTCTCTCTCTCTCTCTCTCTCTCTCTCTCTCTCTCTCTCTCTCTCTCTCTCTCTCTCTCTCTCTCCTCTCTCTCTCCTCTCTCTCTCTCTCTCTCTCTCTCCTCTCTCTCTCTCTCTCTCTCTCTCCTCTCTCTCTCTCTCTCTCTCTCTCTCTCTCTCTCTCTCTCTCTCTCTCTCTCTCTCTCTCTCTCTCTCTCTCTCTCTCTCTCTCTCTCTCTCTCTCTCTCTCTCTCTCTCTCCTCTCTCTCTCTCTCTCTCTCTCTCTCTCTCTCTCTCTCTCTCTCTCTCTCTCTCCTCTCTCTCTCTCTCTCTCTCTCTCTCTCTCTCTCTCTCTCTCTCTCTCTCTCTCTCTCTCTCTCTCTCTCTCTCTCTCTCTCTCTCTCTCTCTCTCTCTCTCTCTCTCTCTCTCTCTCTCTCTCTCTCTCTCTCTCTCTCTCCTCTCTCTCTCTCTCTCTCTCTCTCTCTCTCTCTCTCTCTCTCTCTCTCTCTCTCTCTCTCTCTCTCTCTCTCTCTCTCTCTCTCTCTCTCTCTCTCTCTCTCTCTCTCTCTCTCTCTCTCTCTCCTCTCTCTCTCTCTCTCTCTCTCTCTCTCTCTCTCTCTCTCTCTCTCTCTCTCTCTCTCTCTCTCTCTCTCTCTCTCTCCTCTCTCTCTCTCTCTCTCTCTCTCTCTCTCTCTCTCTCTCTCTCTCTCTCTCTCTCTCTCTCTCTCCTCTCTCTCTCTCTCTCTCTCTCTCTCTCTCTCTCTCTCTCTCTCTCTCCTCTCTCTCTCTCTCTCTCTCTCTCTCTCTCTCTCTCTCTCTCTCTCTCTCTCTCTCTCTCTCTCTCTCTCTCTCTCTCTCTCTCTCTCTCTCTCTCTCTCTCTCTCTCTCTCTCTCTCTCTCTCTCTCTCTCTCTCTCTCTGGAAGGCTGCGGGGCTGGTAGGCTGCGGGGCTGGAAGGCTGATGGGTGGAAGTCTACGGGGCTGGTAGGCTGCGGGGCTGGAAGGCTGCGAGGCTGGAAGACTGCGGGGCTGGAAGACTGCGAGGCTGCTGGGCTGGAAGGCTGCGAGCCTGGAATGTTACACGGCTGAAAGGCTGTGGGGCTTGAAGGCTGCGGAGTTAGAAGGCTGCGGGACTGGAAAGCTGTGGGGCTGGAAGGCTGCAGGGTTAGAAGGCTGCACGGCTGGAAGGCTGCGAGGCTGCTGGGCTGGAAGATTGCAGGACTGGAAGTATATGCGGCTGGAAGGATGCGGGGCTGAAAGGCTGTAGGACTTGAAGTGTGCGAGGTTAGAAGGCTGCAGGGCTGGAAGGCTGCGGGGTTAGAAGGCTATGAGGCTGAAAGGCTGCGGGGCTGGAAGGCTGCGGGGTTAGAAAGCTACAGGGTTGGAAATCTACTGGGCTGAAAGGCTGTGAGGCTGGAAGGCTGCGGTGCTGGGAGGCTGCGAAGTTAGAAGGCTGTGGGGCTGGAAGGCTGCGGTGCTGGAAGGCTGCGAAGTTAGAAGGCTGCGGGGCTGGAAGGCTTTGGTGCTGGAAGGCTGCACGGCTGGAAGGCTGCAGTGTTAGCAGAGTATGGAGCTGGAAGGCTTAATGGCTGGAAGGCTGCTGGCCTGGAAGGATGAGGTGCTTGCAGCCTGCAAGGCTGCACTGCTGGAAGGTTGCAGGGTTAGCAGGGTGTGGAGCTGGAAGGCTTAATGGCTGGAAGGCTGCTGGGCTGGAAGGTTGCGGGGCTGGAAGGCTGTCGGTTATGAAAGTTATGGGGCTGGAAGGCTGCGGAGCTGGAAGGCTGCAGGGCTGGAAGGATGCTGGGCTGGAAGGATGCTGGGCTTGAAGGCTGCGAAGCTGCGGGGCTCGAAGGCTGCGAAGCTGCAGAGCTAGAAGACTGCAGGGCTGGAAGGCTTTGGGACTGGATGGCTGAGGGGTTAGAAGATGCGGGGCTGGAAGACTGCGTCTGTGTTAGTGTGATTTGCTTGGTATTTTTGGTTGTGTGTGTTACGATTACGTTGATTGTTTGTGTTGTGTAGATATATATATATATATATATATATATATGTCTGTCAATGTCAATGTGATTGTTTGTGATTTTGTACATAAGTGTAAGTCTGTGGATGTGAAGAGGGTCCATGTTTATTTGTTGTTTCAAGCGTGTTGTGGTGTCAGGCGTTTGCGTGGAATTGTTTGTTATAAACCTAGCCGCCTAAGATCTGCCGTAGAGTTGGAATAAATACAGATATCATCAGCGTAGCAGATAACAGTCGTCCTTGGAAAATGTCGTGAAGGAGAGCAAGTAAGCGGTGTACGAGGACATTGAAAAGGAATAGACTTAAAAACACCACCTTGTGAAGTGCCAAGCTTGAATTCCTTGGAAGACCTACACGCCGCTCTTAAAAAGCACACGCGAAGTTCTGTTACGGAGATAACCACGGGCAATTAGGGGAGTAAGGGTCCCATAACGCATACACCAACACACACCATAGACCCAGTGTGAAACTCCACTAACATGTGCCCCGACTATCACCAAATGTATCAGTTTTGTGATCTTGTGATGGTATAGTAGTTTGTAGTATAGATTAATGTGATATATGATAGCGTATCTGGAGGGCAAGTGGATGGCAGGCAGGTGGAGTTCGGTTCCTGCGTGAAGTGTACTTATAGTGGAATTGATTTATGTAATGTATGTATGTATATGTATATATATATATATATATATATATATATATATATATATATATATATATATATATATATATTTATATATATATATATATATATATATATATATATATATATACATATATATATATATATATATATATATATATATATATATATATATATATATATGATACATGAATATGATAGAACCGGTGATATATGAATAAAGGACAGACAAGGGAAGAGGATCGTCCTTCCTGGATGAGAGTCTGTCTTGAACTGCTTTAGTGCTTTTGTCTGATGGCAGATAGTGTGAGAATGACCTATAGTCTTCCAAATCTTAACATAGATTCCTGGTGGGGCAGAATCCAGTATCCCCATGGGTCCAACGCTGCCAAATTTCGTTAAAGCATTTTATATGCCTTTTACTTATGTGCATCAAGTTCTAACTAGCTAGTTCATGTAGACAGGCAGCGTTGGACCCATGGGAATACTGGGTTCTGCCCCACCAGGAATCTATGTTAAGATTTGGAAGACCATAGCTGTTGTTGACTTCCTCCCGACTTCCTCCTTCGGGAACCTCACCTAATCAGAATAAAAGAAAGATTAACTGAAAATCATAAACAATTATTATTATGAGGATGTTTATCATTTTGCGTTTATCTTGAAATAGGATGATGGATAAGAAAACCTTCACTGTTTTGACTATCAGGCGTATTTGCCTTTAATACGTCAAGTCAACGAAAGAAAGGATTATGAAGTGGACTGGAGAATGCAAAGGAGGATGTTTGGATGTGAGTAGAGGGAGGGAGGGTTCTCGGAGGAGGAGGAGGAAGTTAAGGTGGTAGGGGAGGGAAGTGCTAGCTAGCTTGGTATGGTTGGCAGGTATGGTAACGAAACATGTGTAATTCACTGTACAGTCTGCTGCTGGTCTCACGAGACAGCCGGCCGTCCCCCTATGGAAAGAGCTCAGAGCTCATACTAACCAATCTTTGGGTTAGACCGAGACCACTCACACACAACACACCGGGACAACAAGGTCACAACTCCTCGATTTACATCCCGTACCTACTCACTGCTAGGTGAACAAGGGCTACACGTGAAAGGAGACACACCCAAATCATCTCCGTCCGCCCAGGGGATCGAACCTTGGCCCCCTCAGTTGTGAGCTGAGTGCGCTAACCACTACGCTAGCGGACCGTGTGTGTGTGTGTGTGTGCGTGTGTGCGTGTATGTGTGTGTGTGTGTGTGCGTGTATGTGTGAGAGAGAGAGAGAGAGAGAGAGAGAGAGAGAGAGAGAGAGAGAGGGAGGGAGAGGGAGAGGGAGAGGGAGAGGGAGAGAGAGAGAGAGAGCGAGAGAGAGAGGGGGGGGGGTGCTTTGTCTTCCCTTTTATAAAACCCCCTACGACCTACGCTGTCCTTTAGCTCCTTCCATCTTATGTCTTCTCTTTTATAAAATCCCCTACGATCGAGGCCCCGCCTGAGAAAACTCCAGCATTTTAGTTTCAAAAGCCCCTGAAGAAGCAATAGCGAGGTTCTTGAGTGTCTCCTCAGAAAATAGACTATACCACTCCCTTTGTTGTAGTGGACGTTGTTTACTTTCAAGGTCACAAACGCACTTCACTTTTCAACACTCGAACCCCACTCACAGTTGGATCACATCATAAACAGGTAGAGTTAAATGGGTTAGGCTTATATCATTAGTTTCCTTTCCTTTTGCTTGACTGGTAACGGTATAACTGTTCATCTTATTGAAATTCTGCATATCACCATTGAGGATATAGTTTTTGACTATGTGCTTCTATTTCTGACATTGCTTCCTCTATAGTGGCCTTGATGCTATGGATGTCGCGTGATGTGAAGTTGCAAGGTCTATGAAAGCAGTCAGATTTTAGTTAACTAATATAGCTACCTTTTTTTAACAGCCCTCAAACGTTTGATATTTTTAATCTTCTTCATGTTTATTATGATAACTCAAAGGCTCCGTCACTTAAAGGCTAATTATATAGGGGCCGTTTGCAGCACACTGGAGTAATTACTTCAAGGGGTGACGCTAACAAAATTAACAATGCTACATAATTATATGATAGTGCCTCTCCTGTACTTTAAATTAAATTATTATTGATTTACTATAACTAACCTGTAATAACATATAACAGAGAGAAAAAAAATATATAGTGGTGTCTTTGATAAACAACTTTTGTTGGCAACGAAAGTATTCTATAAAATAATAGTGCCGTTGGGAAGGAAGGCATCGGTCACAAGAAGGAGAAGAAGAGCTCCTTTTTGAAAGCGTACCAAGTAGCAACAGTGACGCCGCATATATAACAGTCATTCTCACACCGTATCCTTGACGACGACCATAATTTATGGTGAAGGAGTTCCTGCAGTGACGTTTAGAGTGGGTCACGATACATAAGGTGTGGCAAGGTGAGCTGATGAATCGTGAAATTTCTTTAACACGAGTGAAACATTCCTATAATTTAACAACCTCATACATAACATTTTAGGGTAAAAGTGCAGAATAAGACCTTCTGCCCTTTCTTTTTCCTCTCCTTCCCTGCGTACTATACATAGTGTACTCAACATATCTGTGAAGGTTTCAGGCGGCGCTCAACCATTATTTACCTCGCAAAACGTCTTTGAAGTTATGTTTGAATGTTATGTTATGTTTGTTAGGTTATGTTAAGTTATGGTTAGGTTAAGGTTGTTAGGTTAGGTTACGATTATGTTTTGATTAGGTTAAATTAGGTTAGGTTCGGTTCTGCTAGGTTCGGTTATATAAGATTTTTACATTTTAATACCCAAATCCAGAAAAAAAAATCGAAGGTTGAGAACCCTAACTTTTGGGTAATAAAATGTAAAAATCTTATTTAACCTAACCATAAATTAACCTAACCTAACCAACCTAACATAACATAACCTAACATAACTTCAAAGACGTTTTGCGAGGTAAATAATGGTGAGCGCCGCCTGAAACATTCACAGATGTGTTGAGTACACTATGTATAGTATGTAAGGAAGGAGAGAAAAAAGAAAGGGCAGAAGGTCTTATTCTGCACTTTTACCAAACTTTCTGAAAGACGGAGCACAGGGTGGCAATCAGAGGGACATTCAATCTGGAGGCGAGTGTGGAGTGGTGTCTCACAGGGCACCGTACTTGGGCCAACTCTGTTCCTTATCTTCATCAATCATCTTCTCAATGAAGTCCAGTCCAGTGGAAAGATATTTGCTGATGATGCAAAGCTGTACAGGAGGATAAAGGGGCCCAACGACAGAACTATCCTGCAAAAAGACCTAGACAAGCTTCATGAATGGAGTAGGACGTGGCTACTGCAGTTCAACAAGGACAAGTGTAAAGTGATGCAGATAGGCAGAACCAAGACCAGTACAACCTTGGCTCCACCCACTTAACTGAGACCCATAAGGAGAAAGACCTTGGAGTCCTCGTAACCCCAGACCTGAAGCCCACCGCCCAGATGGCAAAGGCAGCAGCATCTGCCAACTCTGTGCTGGGGAGGATTAACAACACCTTCACCTGCCTAGAAAAAGAGGTCTTGCTCCCTCTGTACACATTAATGGTACATCCACAGCTGGAGTTTACTGTTCAAGCTTGGTTCCCTTACACCAGGAGGGACATTAACGTACTGGAGAGTGTACAGAGAAGAGTCACCAAGCTTGCACACTTCCCCTACCAGGATCGGTTATCCAGCCTGGGTCTCACCACCTTAGAGGCAAGACACAGAAGAGGAGATACGATAGAGATGTTTAAGATCCTCAAGGGTTATGACATGGGGGGGGGGTCAGGAAGGCTTGTCTTGTCGTTTTGACGTCAATCATCAGGGCCAACTTAGGAGTCCGCTGCTGTAAGTTGTTTTTCTCTTCTGGTAGGTTATTTAGTCAGGTATGGTGTTGCTGGCTGCTGCCCATGGTGTGTGAGGATTCTTGATTGGAGGCTCATCAGGGAGACCTCGTGTCTTTTGAAGACATGGGTGGAGCATTTGGTTAGGTCCCTGATTCCTCTGGGCAAGCAGTTGAATAGTCTTGGTCCCTCATTGGTGAAACTGTTGACGTGGAGGGACATGAGCTTCCTCAAACTGAACACTGGGGAATCCATGCTGGACACCAGGGGACACAGCCTTAAGTTAGAAAAACTCAGACACGCACCACAAAAAGAAACAGGTTTTTCACATCAAGAATCATCAACGAGTGGAACAGTCTGCCAGAACAAGTCATAAACAGCATGAGTTTTAATACTTTTGAAAACCGTTATGACTGACACGTTCACAATTTAACGAGAAAAGGCACCTCTTACGAGCCCTAGTCTCCCTTGCCTCTTTTGTTATGTAGGTAGTAGAAGAAGTTGTCTTTAGAGGGCAGGCTGCAGCTACTCTCTTGTGTAAATGAGACACTAAGGTAACCGGGAAGAGAGGACACGGGGAATCACTCAGTCTGCAGCACTGCCTACATCCCTGTAAGTACCTCTCCTGGAGTATTCCACCGGCCGGCAGGTGTCTACTGTCTACTCCTGCTAACATATTTTGCTTAAGTAGTTCAGTAGGAGAATAGTCAGTAACCTACAATCCTTGACCAAAACTCAACTGAGGGAAAGGCTACGAAGCCTAGGGAAAAGTGGGGTTTTTAGTAATTTGCTAAATATTCCTTGCCAAATTAAAGGTGTCTTATACTCCGGTGCATCTTATTTGGCAGGAAATATGGTATATATTTTTATAATATGGCTGCATAGTTTTATGAATGGCTTGTGATTTAAAGGTAAAACAGTGACTTTGTATACCTTCCATTACACTTGGCAACATAGCTCATGTGATGGTGCCGCCCCAGCATCCTTGACATGGGATGCCCCCACCGGCTCCACTCAATCATTTCAGGTCACTCACCTTCCATGGAAGGTTCACCCTCTTTGCACACTCTTGTTCTGCACAGCTAAACAAAAGAAGTTATTTCTAACGTAAATAACTATTTTTTTGGAAGATCTGACAACACCGCAGACCTGACTAGCCACACCTGAGAGCTCAAATAAGGCTGGTTTGATTATAGTAGCCTCACTTTGCATATAAAGGAAGTTAAACTACACTGTGTTACTTCATGTTAAAGGAAATCAACAGCCAAATTGTCTTAAAAATGGAAATTCGCTATAAAACATAATATCCCACTATCATCACTAAAGAGAAAAGTTTATAAGTACATTTTACCAGTTCTAACATGTCTATATTAAACTTGCGGTGTTACAAAAATTTTCTAATGAAAACTTCAGAGTGCCCAAAGGAGAATGGAGAGAATAATGCTTGGCATATGGAGAGAGAGAAAGAGAGCATCATGTATGATAAGGCATCAAACCAAAGTTGAAGACATCTTGACTGTATTTAAAAGTAAAAAAGTGGACTGAGGCAGGACACGTAATGTGACAAGTTGAATAACGGAACGGCAACCCATAAATGGTAGAAAGTTAGGGCAGACAAAGAACTAAATGGAGAGACGAAATAGGATGTTTTGCTAGGGTGGCTTGGAGTAGATGGGCAGCCAATAGGGATGATTGGCGATGGTTGTCCTGCAGTGTAATCATAGAGGCTGATGACAATGATTGTAATTATACCAGTCTGCTTCTTTGTCACCAGAAGGCCCTTGAATGACGTACCTTAGCAACAGGGACTTCTAACACTTTGGCTAGTTCTTATGCAGTCACTTTCACTGGCATTTTTGTTAATTAAACATACAAAATAAATTCAAAACCTTAATGAGGAGTCACCACATTACTTCACTCAGTTATGTATTTCTATGCTGTACTTATAATGAATTGTATTAGTAGTTTTTCCAGGCTTTGTACAATGCATGATGCTACTGTTGCTGGACATCAGTCATGTCTGCCTTGGTGGGCTATGCAGATTCTGAGAAATGTAGAAATTTTATATATGTGGCGTTATGCATGCTGAAAAAAGGAAATGGGAGTATGAAAAGAGTTTCACTCTGATAAACTATGACTGTAAGCCACCTCACCACCATCATGACACCAACCTCACACACCAAGAAACATCAAAACAACACCTAGCACACATTATCACACAAATTCTATCATCACTACCATCTTGTCCTCCCCAAACACTCTGGACACATTCACACCCAGATCACCTACTGCTCCATCCAGTCACTGAAGGACAACACTCAGTTGCTTGCACGGCCACCAGACTTCTGATTTCTCTCGTCCTCGTGAGGATAGAGGTTACCTGGCTAGTCTGCTGTGTGGACAACACCAGACTCTTCTGTGTTATCAGGAGAGTCTGGATGGGTCCATTGCAGATGCCTTTCCAGAATGCAACACCATCCCATATTACATAATTCACCTGTCAACCTGAGTTGAATTAACCTAATCTAGTGAAATTTGTTTATTAGCACTTTGGGAAACTTTTTTTTTATTTCAAGTACTTTTATGATACTGCTGTGAATAATGATTAACTATGTACGTAAAACTTTTTGCAATGCTTCAATATCAAAACTCCGTTCTAGGCTTTTTTTATTAACAACCTAATAATAATTGATAGCCTAATTATGTTCACATTGTCCTTTCAAAACTTTTCTGAATTTTTTTATTAAGAATGTAAATAAATGGGAAATTTCATCAGCATTGATCAATGATGCGTTTAGTGTCTTCATATCAAAATACATTATCTGTTAGTATTATATGATTTATTTGTGTGTTTGTGGCATAAAATATTGCAAATGCATCATGTACAATAACAAAATTTTATGACATTCTAGGGACATTTTTTAAACTTACCCCAAATTTTTTTTTATATATCAGAAACCGTTGGCTTTTTTTTTATGAAGACGAAGATGGACTGTCTTTTGCCTGTTATTTGGCGTAGGTTTTTAGATTTTTTATAGTGACGCCTCGAATGTTTACGTTCTCTTGAATATTTTGGGAACGTGAGAGGCTTATTGCTGCTACAGCCTCATGCATATAGACATTGTAAGTCCCATCTGAAGACAGTATGGCAGCAATTTGGGTAGTCTTTGGCCACTCGGCAGTGATACCAGAGAATGAAAAGTGGCCAGAGGATTCTAATTTACAAATTTTCAAAGTAACTTTTTTTTGAGAGAGAGAGAGAGAGAGAGAGAGAGAGAGAGAGAGAGAGAAGGAGAGAAAGAGACTAATTCAATAATCACTGTTCGCTGGTTTCTGTATTATTGACAGCTATCACCTTTCTTTCTCCACTATTGTACAAGATTTATCAATCTAGTAGTGTTTGGCTTTCATTTCCTGACAATAAAGCTGTAATGTTTCATAATCATTACATCAATAATTTTTGAATTTATAAACCTCTTTTCTACTAATTTCAGGCGTCTGCTTCTCAAAACTAGACCAGATGGAGCAGAATGTGGGTCATCACCTGCCCACCCAGGCGTTTGGGTCATTCAGGAGGTCAGTAGGGATATTGTTGAGTCAGTCATTATCCCTGAAATGTGGAATATGAAAATATTTATACATTTATACATGTATTTTTAGATATTATTGTTGTTATTAAGTGTAAACCTTCGGACTCTGTTGTGGACGTCTGTATATGTGTGTGTGTGTATATATTTGTGTGTGTGTGGGGGGGGTGTGCGTGGGTGTGTGTGTGTGTGTGTGTGTGTAATTTATTGGTTTTGTTTTAGGTTTGGTCTAATATCTTTGATATGTTTCAGATTAAGAGCACGGGGTGTACAGCTGTCTATAGTTCAAGAGTCTGATCATGAAAGGTCTTCAGTGTGGAATGAGGTTTGTTGTTGTGTTAGTGGAGTTTTTTGACATTTCCATCTAAAGTCACAGATGTGATCTGACATTCCCAAAAATAAATTGACATTTTCAATATATGAATGTGTCACATTTCACTACTTAAATTCATAGCATGTATTATTAGATATTTTAAGTACATAGTGGCTAAGTGAGAGAAGTGTACATGTATGTGTGCATGGGTGTGTGTATTCGTGCCTTGTCTTGGTTACCTCCTTTAGGGGGATAACAGCCTGGTATATAGATAGATAGATAGATAGAAACATGAAAAAAAAAGTTATTTAGAGTATGTCAGTTGTGCAAACTGTTTTTAGTGTAATTAGTTTAGTTTACTGCAGAACACCCAAATCTAATTTCAAAATATTTCTACCATTAACAGGGCACTATTAACAAAATCACAGAGAGTGATGGAGAAAACATGAACTTGGAAGAAAATAGTTTTTCGGTTAAGAAGCCGCGATTTATTCGAAGAAGGATCCCTCTTACCCAGATTGAAGAAAAGAACACTGTTAGAGAATCTATTGAGGGAGTTGGAGTCCTGGGTACTCAGTCTGCCAAGAAGCTTGTCCCAGAATCAAACATCAATTTCAGGAAAGGTCGTCATCGAAGGTCATGTGCACCCCGCTTCATGAACACAGGATCTGCATCTCCATGGCATATCAGTGCCACACCTGGTGGAGGTTACAAAAATGAAACCACTACCACATCATTCTCTTCTTTGACAAAGTGTTCACGGAATCAGGGTGGTGATAGTGAAAATGCACCTGAAGTACCTGTGGGTTCAGGTTCCAGTCCTAGGTTTGTGTCTCGCTTGGAGAGAAGAAGGAGGAGTAGACTAATGAATCATGAGGAAGGCTTAAAGGTAAATGCAGGAGATAATAAGAAAGAGGATTGCTATGAAAGTATGGGCAAAAATGAACATAAAAGAATCCAGGAAGATCAAGAGAAGAGGACAGATCATATTTCCTCAAGTCTCACCAGATCCAGAATTAAAAAGGTTAGTCAACCTCTCACTGTTTATGATTTTTATAAAATTAGTCATGAAAATTGAGGTATTTTATTATATGCCTTCTCTTCAGGATAATCAACAAGATGCAGCCGGTGAGAACACGAGTGAGAATAAATCACACTTCCCCACTGCAGAAAAAAGAAAACGACTCAATGGGCCGAGTAAGTACTTATACAATTAAATATAGAGCTCATCATCTGTTATTTATTCATTTATTTAGGTTTTTGTAAGGGATTGAATAATTATTAGGTCAACTGTTTTTGCATTTAGAAAGGAGGTTCACATGAATGTTCTCTGAGATACTGTGGTGAGGTCTTTGTTTCTTTACTCTTTTTACTTATGATTCATGGGCTGGGGGATCTAATAAAAAAAAAGAAGTAAACTAAAGTCTCTCTCTCTCTCTCTCTCTCTCTCTCTCTCTCTCTCTCTCTCTCTCTCTCTCTCTCTCTCTCTCTATCTATCTATCTATCTATCTATCTCTATCTCTCTTTCGTTCATTTGCTTTATATTCTTTGGCAACTTTTTTTTTCATAATACAATGTTGTGACCTCTACTTGTATGTTATGATATGTTGAGACTAAATTTTTTGATGTGCCTGTAAAAAGTTCCACCCACACAACTGGCTGTTATCAAGCACTTGGCTGCAGTATTTTTGCATGCAGATTGATGACAAAGTTGGCTCATTAAAACATAGTGTAGCAGCGTTGTATCCTACACAGGGAAGTTCAGTAACAATCACGGTGCAGCTTGATGATGGATGGCTTTGTTTTCAAGTTTTTGGTTAATTGTTTTTTAAGCTTAGAAACCAAGCTACCCGCACAGCTATTTTATACCAACCCCTTAGCTGGGATCACTAAAACCACCCTTCATCTGCAACTGAAGAAAACTAGTTATGTTGTCATCGCCATATTAACAAAATCACATGTATGACAGAGAGAAGTGAGGTAGCAATAACATTTCCTTTGTACAAGACTCCAATAATTCATGTGAAAGTCTAATCTGGGAATATTTTTGGGTTGCTGCAATAATTGGATTCATGAAAAGAGATGTCACTGTCACAGATTTGTGTACCACTGTATAGGAAAATAAGAATGGTAAAGCTTATACCTAATGCAAGTTTGATTTCAGAATTGTTTATGTTTTTACACCTGCACTGTACGATTACACCACAAAGCTACGAGCTGCCACAACAGCCAGTAGTATACATAATCATTGTGTGTGGTTTTTTTTATAAGGAAGCACATGAATTTGAAGAGGTCTATGATAATGCTGTTTATAGTTTTGGTAACAGCATCTTTCCATTGCCTTGGTGCAGTATGTAGCACACTTGTCATCAGCTTGCTTGTTTTGATTGTTTTGCCTGCATTGACAAAAATAATAATTGCCTAAAGAAAATAATTTGTGCAAGGAATCATTCCTTGTGTAATAAGGCTTTTCATATGGTGCCAACTAAAAGTGGTGGGTGGTGGCAATTCAACTGAAAATCTATGCTAATTCATATTTTAACAGAATATTAATTATTTTTTCTAATTTGTGATAAGGGCTGTAAGAATACTACCATCGTATTATATCCCTGCAGATCCTAAAAGGCAACCAAAAAGGACATAGTGAGAGGTCTAAGAAAGCCTCTCCTTTGTATTGTCTTCCATGAAGAGAGGGTGCAGTAGGAAGGGGAGAATAAAGTCTTCTTGAACCCTAAATGTCTTGTCTTGGCTACCTTCTTTTAATGGGTATATAAGCCAGGTAGCTATATAGATAGATATATAATGGAAGTTTGTGGATGGGGAAGCTCTATGTATTTATATACCGGGCTGTTATCCAACTAAAGGGGAGTAGCCAAGACAAGGCATGCCAGAGGAGGGGCTTCCCAGTCCTCTCACTCTGTCCCTTTTGTCGCCTTTTATGAATTGCAGAGATTACAGTGGTAAAATTCTTGTAGCCCCCACCACAGGGCTTATGTACATATTAAAATATTAACATACGTCCAGTCTGGGATTGTGTTTGCAGATTCATTCTCATATTCTCATTTTCTTTGAAGGAAGGAGATCCTTCCTTGAAATTGTGAGACAGAGAGCTTATTCTTCTCAGTCATCTGTGGAAAAACCAACAAACTCAGGACATGAGCATATACCTCTCATGGGACAAAGACCTGGTAAGTTTGTAGTTCTTTAAGGTGGGAGGGCAATATACTGTCCTATACAGCAGAGGCTGCATGATTTTACAGTATAAATATTCAGTGTAATATTTTTGTAGTGGAAGGAAGAATACCAGTGGGAAGATTAAGGAAGTGGAATTAAGTCCTAGGAAGGACCTAGAAAACACACAATTTGGCTTGGTGAGCTGCCATCAGGTGATAGACTAATCCATGTAAACATGGAACCTAC
Source organism: Metacarcinus magister (assembly GCA_029783475.1). Taxonomy (NCBI): domain Eukaryota; kingdom Metazoa; phylum Arthropoda; class Malacostraca; order Decapoda; family Cancridae; genus Metacarcinus; species Metacarcinus magister. The sequence continues at coordinate 4,424,452 of JAPQNM010000016.1, forward strand.
CTGTCAAAAATATTATTATTTTGTGTGGAGCGAGGTGTCTGAGAAGCCCCTCCTCTGTATTTTTTCCTATGAAAAGACAGCATGCAGAGGGGGAGTGGAGAGTAATGTCTCCTTGAACACCAAATTCCTTGTCTTGGCTACCCTCTTTTAATGGGGATATAAGACATATATATAGATAGAGAGATAGATGTTATTGTTGCATAAATGCACCAATAACAACAAAATTAACTATAAGAAATAGTATTATCGTTCATATTCTGACATAAGCATCAGAGACATGGACATGGAATGCAGCACAGTACTGGATAATAGTGTAGTGAGGATGAGGTACACAAGAGGAGCGTGTAAGTTGTCAAGATGAGATGGAGAGAGCAATGAAAATGTGTACGAGAACTTGGACTTGGGTGCAACAAAGGCAATGGATTGTGGAGTGGTTGAATGGGTAAAGTATTATTAGTAGTATTGAAACTATGTGGTACTAAATGAAACGGAAACAAACCAGCCAACGAGGTGTTAAAAATATTTCCTGTAATTTGAATATTGTAGGAAAATTAGTTACCGTACTTCCTAGTTCTTACTGTCGTCTCTGATTACCTAAGTCTCCTTAGGCACTAATGTGGCCCCGGCCATGTCTGTGAACTGATGTGTTGTTGAGCTACACTTACAACTGTGGTGTGTAGGTGGTTTGTTGGTGTGATGGAACAAAGAACCTACATCAAGCTCTGCTTTAAGATCGACAAGACGGCTGCAGAAACTCACCGGTTACTTCTGCAAGTCTTTGGTGACAATGCTATGTCCCACAGCAGAACATCTTTCTTGTATAAGTGGTTCAAGGAAGAATAAACGTCTGTCGAAGACAATGACCTTTCTGGATAATCATCAACAGCAACACCAAAAAAATTCAAAAATGTTTGTTAGGTTATCTTTGCAGATCATAGATGAACTATCCATGATGTTTGTGATATTGTAGGACTGGCGTACGGAAGTGTGCAGCACATTTTGTTGAATGTGTTGTGCATGGGACACATTGCTGCAAGATTTGTGTCAAGACTGCTGAGTGACAAGCAGAAGGTACTACGCATTGCAATTTGCATGGAGCTCAAGAATAAGATCACATAATGCCACCTTCATCTCCAAGGTCATAACTGGAGGTGAATCATGGATTTATGGCTATGACCCAGAAACAAAGTAGTAGTCATTGCAATGGAAGTCTTTCATTCAACGAGGCTAATAAAAGTACACAAAGTTCGTAGCAATATCAAGTTGATATTGACTGTTTACTTCAATATCAAAGGGATTAGGAATCTTTCCTGCCCGGGTTGATTGTCACTGGAAGGTTTTACTAAGTTTTGCAGCAATTGAGGGACAACATCCACCAGAAACGTCCATAACAGTGGAAGAAAAAGTTCTTTGTCCTGCATCATGACAATGCCTCTATCCATATATCAATTGTTGTCTGGCAGTTCCTAGC
>JAPQNM010000016.1:4430922-4453422 GCA_029783475.1 Metacarcinus magister
CTTCCCCACAGGAGTGCCGGCGTGTGTTGCAGTTTGAGAGTGGAGATGAGGGGGAGGATAATGAGGACCACACAGCCCCTCTCACCATGATGGCTCAAACACCAATCATTGTGAGAGACTCTTCCTATAGTTCTTCTTGCACATTTTATATCTAAGATAACGAAATACAATTCTAAGTAAAGTTTTTGAAGTGTAAGAAAAAAACGGTTTACAATTTTTATGATATACTGTATATGTCAGTGTATGAGATGACTGATTGTATAAGACGACCTCAAAAATTTATAGTCAGAATGTAGGTTTTGTGCTATATTTGCTGTATAAGATTACCTCCAAGGCAGTATATGGTGGTTCAAAATTCTATTGGCATTTAAAAACATTTTAGAAATTTGTTTTTATAGTTTTAACTAAAATGGTTATGACTTTAAAATCCTTCAAAATCCTCGTCCTGTTCATCATCTGACATCTTAAGTTTATCAAACACATCTTGTAATATATATGTAAGACAGTCATCATATGGATCAAATTCTGAATCAGATGGTGTGGCTTAGCTTCATCTTCCTCTTCATACAAGTAGTATAACACAAGTAGTCCTCCATCCCATCCAATGAATTCGATATGCCAGACTTCTTGAAACACTTGATTACTGTTTCTGCATCAATACCACTCCAGGCTTTTATGACAAAGTTACACAAGACATCCAACTGCGGAACACACATGTTTCCTCCTTTTGTGAATGACTTTTCGCCACTAACCATCCACTCATTCCACTGTTCTCGAATGGGATCTTTAAGTGGGTTGTTTAGACACACATGCAGTGGTCATACCAATGATGTTAATCCTTCAGGAATAACTTGATAGCTGAATTCTAATTACAAATATTTGTGTTTTTACCAAGGCAGGGATAAGCCTACCGTCCATCATTACCCGTGCTAACAACGTCCCGTACATCACAGGATGTAAGGTTCACATTTTGTACTGGGCGTATTAGACGACCCCTAATTTTTGGAGGTATTTTTTAAGGTTAAAAGGTTGTCTTATATGCCGACATATATGGTAAGTAGTGTAAAGTTAGAGTCAGTTCTGTGTTTAAGTGACTATTTGATCCTAGAGATAGCTCAGGATGTTTCCTTGGTCCTTGATGTATTCACAAATTTGGCTGACCTTGAACAAGTGACCTAATTGATCAAACTTAATGTTCAGATCCTGCTTAGGAAATTATTGGTACAAGCTTTTAAAAGTGTCTTTTTTTTCAGTTTAACTGTTTGAGTACAAATTATTGTTAGTTTACTGGAATTTGATTCTATCTTTTTAGATGAGAGCATCTGTCCTTCAGAATCCCGTGGACCATAAACAACAAAAAGAAGTTTCTGAGCCAGTAATCAAGAAAAGCCTCCATGATGGCAGTGTGAAAACTTCAAGGCTTAGGAGGAGATTTAATACTCGAATCAACCAACAGCTAGAGGGCAATTCTCAACAGTCACAACTAAATATGGAAAAGAAAGTTTCAAAATTTAGTTCTTGTGCTACCAACAAAAGTGATAATTCATCAAGTGAAGCTTTATTTGGGCACAGAAAAGAATCAGAGAACATTGGCCTTCCTAGCCATACTTTGGGGTATACGACAGATAAAAGACATCATACTCTACAGGAAGCCAGCACATTAAAAAACACAAACTCAAGTTCAAAGAAGAAAAGTATTTTTCATGCACATCCAAGCTCTACCAAGAAGATACAAAGACGAAGGAGTGCTGCTGTTGTGTGTGTTCGTACACCAATGAAGAGAAAATCTATATATTCTGAAGCAAGAAGCACATCCAAGTTGACTAATTCTTCAGTTTCATCTAAATTACCAACTTCTATAGAGTCACAGAAACCTATCAGGTCGAGAAGAAGTTTTGCTGTTAGTAGACGTTTGTCTTCACAGCTTCAAACAAATCACCAAAATACAGCGTCAGAAAATGAAGGTCTAGTTGAAGAAAGTCAAATGCAAAATGATGTCAGATCGAGAAGAAGTTTTGCTGTTAATAGATGGTTGTCTTCACAGTCTCAAACAAATCACCAAAAAACATCATCAGAAAATGAGGGTCTAGTTGAAGAAAGTCAAATGCAAAATGATGGGATGAATTACAAAGTACAAAAAGTTGATGCCTCCACCAACACAACAATTAACCTAGCTAACATCAAACATGTAGATTTGAAAGTTTTAGAAAATATTGAAAACCTTGTCAAGGAACAAGAAGAATTAAATAGTAAAGCAGTCATGTTGCAGGAGAAGACTGCTGCAAGACGTCTGGAAATGAAGGAGAAGAGGCTGGTATGTATTGTTGATTTCTCACTCATTATGTCATTGCCTTCCCTGGAGTATTGGCTTCATCCTTACCTTCTGTCCTCTGTTTCTCTTAGCCAATTTCCCTAAAGTGGATGTCATACATGTAGTTACTTGTTGCTGGGAGGAAAAAAAAGTTATGTTAAACCAGGGAAGGCAAAGTTTTCAAGCATTATCTTCTTCCAGATTGTTAGTTGCTTTTGAATCAAGGGGACCAGACTGTGAGGGTCAGTCTTGCCATCTGACCATGCTGCAAGACTGACCTTCACACAGTGTGGTATGATGGTATCGGTTCCTTCTCCCCAAGAGGCTTAGAGGCAAAGATGTGAGGCAGTGCATGTGGATTTATATATGTAAATGCCTTGTCTTGGCTACTCCCCTTTAAGGTGGATAGAAGCCAGCTACATAGTCTATATCTCTATATATATACCCAGCTAAAGTTATATAAATACATATAATTAGGTATCAGCTTGGAGTGAACAAATGGGAGAGCACAGTGAACATCAGCTGCTGTTTTTAGTGTTTTAACCTGATCTGTGGCCTGTGTCCCTTCAGTAATAATTGTTATAGGAAGATAAGTTTGCTTAGTATGCCAGGAAAAGTGTATGGAAGTGTCTTGGTAGAAAGACTGATGGAAGTAACTGAAAGGAAGGTTAGCGAGGAGTAGAGAGGGTTTGGGAAAGGAATAGGCAGTGTGGCCCAGATCTACCTAGTTTGATCTATAGTTTGTGACACCTTGTTCCCTCTAGAAACGTTCCTTAAGAGGATGGCCACGGCAGAAGAGCCTCCACCTCCCTATCCTAACACTCCCTCCTTGCTTGCTCAAGCCCTTCACCTCTTGTGCACATACTGCTTAACCCTATCCTTCCATCTTATAACTGGCCTTCCTCTCTCCTAGGACATTCAATTTCACTCACATACACTTTCTACACAAACTCTTTTCTCTTCTTTTTTTCAATATGGCCAAACCATTTCAAAGTATTTTTTTTCACCCATTCCGCTATGCCACACTTCCCTCCATTACTCAAGGTCTCATGCCACTTCTATCATTTACACTTTCATTGTTCTCATCCTCCCATCTTGTCATACCGTATGCTCCTCTCAGATAACTCCTTTCCACATCACCCCACTCCTGACTGCTGTGCCCTATTCCATGTCCAAGTCTCTGATCCATATGTCAGTGTTAGCAGGAGAATACTGTTCCTGTAACCCTTTCTTTATCTCCATGGATCCTTCCTCTCATAATCTTTGCAAGTGACCCTATGATGCACTTGCCTTTCACTGCCCTCCCTTATTTCTCCTTCCATCTCTTGATGATTGCATAACACTGTTCCCAAATACTTAAACTTTTACTTTCTCCATTTTCTCTCCTCACCTTTCTTTTGCTGGCACACTCGCCCAATAAGGTGTATTAAAGTTAAACTCTTCCACTTACCTTCTATCATAGACCATCACCTTACTTTTCCCAATATTCATCTTCAGTTTCCTTCTCGTACATAAATTAAAATTCATCCATCACTCTTAAGTTCTTTTTCATTCTCTGCAAACAACAGTGTCATCTAAAAGCAAGTGTGCCACCACTGCCTACTCCACTCCATTTATTTTCAGTCTTACATCCACATTCCCCACTTTAGTTTTCATTTCTCTCATACACCCATCTATAAAAAATATTAAATATCCATGGCAACATCACATATACTTGTCTCACGTTGACTAAGCTCTCTATCCAGCCTCACACATGCATGTGCCTCCCTATAAAATGCCTCAACTACTGCCAACAACTGTCCTCAACATCATAAATTTTCAGAACATTACAAAGAGCTACCCTATCAATTCTCATCATAAACCTTTTCTAGATCTATGAAGGCTGCTTACAGTTTTTCATCCTTCCTTAAGTACTCCTCTACCATCATTACTTGCAAATATCAGATCAACACATCCTTTTCCCTCCCTAAACCGTCCCTGCTCCTCGCTAACCTTTGCTTCAGTTACTTCCATCAATTTCTCCGTCAGGACTCCCATACTTTTCCTGGCACATAGCAATTTATCATTCTATAATTATTAGACTCATCTTTACTATCTTTACCTTTATGCATGGGTACAATAATTGCCTTCTACTCATCTGGTACTTCTCTCTGTCTCCTTGCAAGGTCACACCAGACACATCCATTGCACCACTGGTTCTCTATATTTTAACATTTCTGCAATTATGTCATCCATATCTGCAGCTTTGCACACTTAAGTTTGTCTATTGCTTTCTTTACTTCTTTTCTATAAATTACTTTCCTAAAACATGCGTTTTCCACTGAACTTACCAGAGTACGTAATGTGGTTGCATTTAACTGGGCACAAAGATACGCAGGTATGGTCACAGTATGCCATAACTGTCACAGTTGCCCGGAGATCAATGTTTACCTTCTGATGACAACACTGATGCCAAGTACTCCAGTGTGGACAGATACGGGGTACACATTTGAAAGTTGTAGATGTAAGCTGACACATGTAAATATTGTTTTCAAGATGCTACTGATATATGAATATGAGCCACAGTCCATTTTGTGGTGGTGTTTGGTGATTGACCATAAAGCTATGTTTGAGGTGGAATGTTAGGTATTGGAATGACTCGTGGTGGGAACAAAAATAATTAGCAACCTAGATAATCTGTTGAAATGCAGATTCATTAGTAAGGAAGTGGTATTTTGTGAGCTGTACTGACTGACAGTGAGTGAAAGGAATAAAGTAGAGGTGATGCCCTTCTTTAGAATGGCTTTGGGGATAAGAAGAATGGAATGTTGTAGTAATAAGGAAATGTATAAGAAGCTGAAAGTGAGCTTATAGGGAGGATTGTGAGGTTGCAAAATGGTTAATACTGCTGAATCTTTGAATGGATGAAGACATAATACCCGAGAGAATTTTTAGAAGCAAAATAAAGAGGTGCCAACAAATGATCTATTATAGTGTAGTGGAAAATACATAGAACAGTCTTGAAGATAATGTAGGAGGAGTTGTACCGTGGCATATTGTGTTTAGACGGCATTCTGGGATATTCTATAGCAGCATTTATAAGTTTACATAGTATTTCATAATAATACTTTTGATAGGAGACTCAACTGTCGAAGGCTGAAGGTGAAGGTGGTGTGTGTGTGATGGCATAATATGAAAACTACAAAGCCATTTATTTCTTACCACAAATACAGAAATGTACGAGATCAATAAAAAAATAATGCAAATTTAACAAATATTTTACTTGCAGATGGAGAGCTTCATGATCTCAATATCACCATTAAGAAGACTGAAGGCAATGTTTTCTGAGAACAATGTTGATGAAAGTGAAGTTCAGGTTGGTACGGGTTTTTTTTTTTACTGATCCCATTCTATAATATATATTGCATTGGCATATAACATAAACTTTACCTGTAGTATGATAGGGGGACCCAGTCTGATCATACATCAGTGGTCTGGTTGGAAGAATACTGCCACTGCTATTATTTCATGGGTGTTATAAAAGGACAGAGCAAATGGGCTGTGGAGCCATTTTTGTATTGTTTCTTCATACTATGAGACAAAGTGTAGATGAGGAAGGGAGATTAACTTCTCTCAGGACCCTATGTAGACATCTTGTCTTGGCTAACACTCTAAGGGAGATATCAGCCTGGTATATAGATAGAGACTAACTTATCACATACTTATTGCTTAGGCAGCTTCCACGAGACATGCATTTCAAATGGAAACTATAGTCCTTGCTTACCAGAGTAATGTGGTATTTAACTGGGCACAAAAATACGCAGGTATGGTCACAGTATGCCATAACTGTCACAGTTGCCCGGAGATCAATGTTTACTTTCTGATGACAACACTGATGCCAAGTACTCCAGTGTGGACAGATACGGGGTACACATTTGAAAGTTGTAGATGTAAGCTGACACATGTAAATATTGTTTTCAAGATGCTACTGATATATGAATATGAGCCACAGTCCATTTTGTGATGGTGTTTGGTGATTGATCATAAAGCTATGTTTGAGGTGGAATGTTTGGTGATTGACCATATAGCTATGTAAAGTATTGGAATGACTCGTGGTAGGAACAAAAATAATTAGCAACCTAGATAATCTGTTGAGGTCCAGATTCATTAGTAAGGAAGTGATATTTTGTTAGTTGTACTGACTGACAGTGAGTGAAAGGAATAAAGTAGAGGTGATGCCCTTCTTTAGAATGGCTTTGGGGATAAGAAGAATGGAATGTTGTAATAATTAGGAAATGCATGAGATGCTGGAAGTGAGCTTTTAGAGAGGATTGTGAGGTTTCAGAATAGATAAGGATGGGTACCCTGTGTTGATAACTTGAATGAATAAAGACATAATACTCAAGACATTTTTTTAGAAGCAAAATAAAGAGGTGCAAACAAATGAAGATCATCTTAGTGCCTTGATAATCTAGAAGGGAATGTGTGGAAGAGTTGTACCATGGCATATTTTTATATATAGACAGGTAATGCTGAGATTTTCAACATTCATATGTACATTGTTTTTCATGATAATACTTTTTTGACAGGAGAGCCCTCAACTTTCCAAGGGTGAAGGTGAAGATGATGTGTGTGATGGTGCTGTTGCCACACATGAGGCACACATCACCTCGGACAAGAGTGAGATGGAGCGGGTGAATCCCAAACCTCTCACCGTCAGGGACTATAATATGCAGTGGAGGAGGCGGGGAAATGACAACAGGTTTGTTTCATAATATTGGTACTGACCCATTGGTTTTCAGATAACTGTGATTACTAGAAAATCAGTAAAAAATTTTGATTTCTTTTTAAATAAGCAAAGTTTAGATCTGGCTGGCTTCTCAGTAATTCAGGCCACTTTGTGGTGGCATTGAAGTTTTCCTATTTTCTTTGGATGCTTTCCCACCTACTAGTACTGATTCTATGACTACATTAGTTAGGTTATCATTTATACTCCATTTCTATTAATTTCATCTACTAGCTCGGAGTATTTGATCTGGACTCAATCAAACTTATAAACTTATTTGACTTATCTGTTACTGTTGAGATATTTGACCTTTTCATTCTGAATAACTGCTCTCTTTTTAAGTCTAGCATTACTTTACATCTCACCATCCAGTAGTTACTTGATTTTAATTTATTTAATACTGCCACAGACTTTCCTATGTTCAGTTTGTTAGTAAAAGTAAAGTCAATTTCATTCATAGTTTCACTGTTCAAGCTTTTCCATATCCCCTTCTTCTCACTTGCCTTATGATTGAAGGATGTGCTCATTATCTTTAGATTGTTCCTCTGCAACCCTACAAGCATGTCACCTCTATCTATTCTGAAGTTTCCTAATGCTGTCATTCCGACACTTTTCCCGACCTTTGCATTAAAGTCACCGATTATGGAAGAATACAGAGTTCTGTGTAATTTCATACCTGCTTCTACATCTTTATAAAATTTTTCTACCTCTTCATCATCATATAGAATGATGTTGATGCATAAACCTGTATGATTTTAATTTTATATCTTGCTTAATTTGATTACTAAGTGTGCAACTCGCTCACTTAAATTATAGAAATTTTCAATACTTCCTGCTAGTTCTTCATTCACTAAGAAGCAAACTCTGTGTTCTTTCATGTTTTGTTGTCCTCTATAGTTAGAAATGTGACCATTCTTTAGTTCTATGAATTCTTCTCCAGTTCTTCATACCTCACTAACACCTATGATATCCCAGTCATTCTTCAAGTAACACTTCAAGACTACATTCCCTAGCTAGTGTCCGAACTTTATAAGTGCCAAAGTCAAAGTTCCAAAGGCAGCCTGTCCAAACCCAGAGATTCTTGGCTGCCTGTGCTCTGGATCAGGTGTGACTGCTGCCGTGGCCAGTTGCTCCATCATTGCTGGGGACGAGGGCCATGTAGTGGTCATATTGGGGGAGGATAAGCTGATACCATGCCACACTGCCTATAGGCACCTTGGCGGGGGAACACTCTTAGTTTATTTTCTTACAGTGGACCTACCTAATTTGATTGTACCTGTCAAGTTTAGCTCCACTGATCATTGAAGTCGTAAGCCTTCTCACCTCGTCAAGGTAGTGTTCCTGCAGGAAGGCTTGCATGTCATACAGTTAAAAAGTTGCATGGAAACAGCAGCACATACCAGTTTACCATTTGTGAGTTTAATCAATCACTTATGGAATGTGTAAGATACCAAAATATGCCATGGTGTCACAGTAAAAAGTATTTCCTTCACTTGATTTACCCAGGTAAAGGAGTACTATACATGCATGAAAGAGGTGGTAATTAAGTGATTGAACATGCAAGGAGGGAGTGTAAGAATAGGGACAGGTGGAGGCTTTTCCAGATGGAACGAGAAGTTGGAAGCTATCAATAGATAGGCGGTGGTACAGTGGTCAGAGTTCGGGTATGCGAACCTAGAGTCCCGGGTTTGATCCCCCAATATCCGCTGGCCACTTTTTATTCTTTGGTATTACCGCCGAGTGGGCGAAGACTATCCAAATTTCTGCCATACTGTCCTCAGACAGGACTTAAAATGTTTATATGCATTTGAGGCTGTAGCAGCAATAGCCTCCCTCGTTTTCAACACATTGAAGAGAGAACATAAACATTCAAGGCGTCACTATAAAATATCTAAAAGAAAACCTACGCCAAATAACAGGCAAGAGGCAAGTCCATCTTTGCCTCCATAAAAGCCTATTGGCGCCAACAGTTTATGATATAGAAAAAAGAGAAGAAAAAAAAAGATGGATATAGCTTTACCCAGTTAATGTGTGTTGCATGTGTTTCAATTTTCCACATAGCAATGCAAATTATTTCATAAAGTTAGAATTGTCATCAATATATGGAGTGATAATATGCAGTATGTAATAATGTCAGCCATTTAGTATCACATCTTTAATAGTTATCTCTCTCACAGGTTAACAAGGACATACCAGGAACCCAGCATCGAAGAGGAGGAGGAAGAGGAGGAGTTTATAGATGCTGCAGATCATAATACATCCCCTTTCACAACCTGGGTGGGTGACTGTGAGCGGCCATCTCTTGCCCCAATGACACCACACTCTCGTCACCATGTGTCTCTAATCAAGTTGAGTTTGAAGGAACAGCTGGAACAGTTATACGATGATTGATGCAAGAAAACCACTTGCATGTTTTCAATATTTTTTGTTTAATAGGGTATAAACATTATAGTATTTTTGTTGATAAAAGACCTGAATCGAAAGGTTGTGGCGAGACACCATAGATAAGAGGAAAGAAATAAGTGATATGAAGAGAGCACACACACACACACACTCTCTTTTAGATAGATATTCTATATGGGAGACTGTGGTGAGTCTTGACTGTGGTTCATAGACATCCTGTGGGTCTGTGAGCTGTGATATATATATATATATATATATATATATATAATATATATATATATATATATATATATATATATATATATATATATATATATATATATATATATATATATATATATATCTATATATATATATATATATATATATATATATATATATATATATATATATATATATATATATATAGTTCTCTTCTCTCTTCGTCTCTTCTCTGATAAAAGACCTGAATCGAAAGGTTGTGGCGAGACACCATATATAAGAGGAAAGGAATAAGTGATATGAAGAGAGCACACACACACACTCTCTCTTTTAGATAGATATTCTATATGGGAGACTGTGGTGAGTCTTGACTGTGGTTCATAGACATCCTGTGGGTGGACATCCTGTGTGTCTGTGAGCTGTGATATATATATATATATATATATATATATATATATATATATATATATATATATATATATATATATATATATATATATATATATATATATATATATATATATATATATATATATATATATATATATATATATATATATATATATATATATATATATATATATATATATATATATATATATATATAATCTCTTCGTCTCGTCTCGTGTCCTCTTCTCTCTCTCAGCTCACAGACTCACAGGATGTCAATGAACCACAGTCAAGACTCACCACAGTCTCCTATGGTTTTATCTAAAATTGATGTATAGGTTCTCATGAAGTTAGAATCTGTTATAATTATTTTTAACCAAATTGATAAATAAAGGAATATTTCCCGTGACTTCCTGTATCATTTTATTTAAGTATTTTAAGTGGCTTTTCTAAATGGTAAGTTCCTATAATTCAGATAAACAAAAGAGATATTACACAGCTCATTATAGTAAATAAAATTATTTAAAATTTTTTGTGAATGAGTGATATTAAATTTGTTGGTTGTATATGTCTGAAGGAGATCTGTTTGAAAAGTTTAATTAGGTATAACAATAAAGCTATACTGGATATATCTACTTGTCATATCCTGACAATAAAATATAATCTGAAGATTAATACTACATGCTCAAAGTGAGTTTACCAAATTGCATTACCCAGGTTACATTCCACAGATTGCTTATATTCCCATTAAAAAGGCATAGCCAAGACAAAATATTTAGAGTTCAGGGAGACTTTACTCTCTTCTTCTGCACCCTCTCTTCGTAAGAGAGAATATATAAAGGAGAGGTTTCCCAGACTTCTTGCTTTGTCCCTTTTTGTTGCTTTTTACTGTTCCCACTGATGGTGGCAAATTTAACCTTACAGACGGCTCCACCTATGTATATACTATCAGGAGGAATTTGTCCTTTGAATGTAATTTTTGCTGGGTACTTACGACAGCCACGAGGGTTAACTGTAAAGCAGGACACATAAGTGATATCATGCTCATCTGCAATCAGTTCAAAGAGATTAGAATTAGTCGGGCCAACTGACACCCACTGGCCATATAAAATTAGGAATGAGAATGCTACCAGTACAAATGTTCAGTTAGGGATCAGGGGATACTGGGAAAACTTTCTCATCATTGTCTTTGAGGGTGAGAAATAAAGCTTTAAAAAAAAGGAAATCTGCTCTACTTCATTTGCAGAGGTAATAAAATATTTTGTTCATTATTCACTGATATTGACCAGGCTGGATTCTCCCACCACGGGCAATGATTTGAAGAAGAAAAAAAGTGAATGGAAGAAATCACCTTTTTCATTCCCTTTTTTTTAATCATTGCTCCTGTGGTTGGGAAATCTGGCCTAGTTGACATTAGCAGCAAGGTTAAAAAAATACCATTACCATATTCACTGCTGTAAAAAGTGACTATAAAAGGGATGGAACAAGGAGCCCTTCCTACTATGAGACAAGGCACAGAGGGAGAAATTAGATTCGTCCAAACCGTGTCTCGACCACCTTTAAGGGTATAACAGCTGAGTATAGATGGCTTCAAATATTGCATCACCAATCTGAACTAATATTTGTAATACACCATTGTACATTAATAATGCGTGAAAGAAAACTACTTATCAAAACACATTACAAATAAAAATTGAAGATGTATGCTACGTTGGGTGAAATCATAAGTTAATTGTGATATTAGTAAGTGACAATATAAAAAGGTACTGTATATCTCAGCTTAAATGACAACTTTTTCGGCCTCATAAAGATATATTAAAACAGGATGAAACGAAAACCTATACATCAATGATGAATAATAAGTCAATTACTATTCCTACAAACTTATTCTGCTGCTTGTTTTACTTTTGCCATGTTATATATTAACAGCAAGTTGATACTTTAGAATTAATTAGAATATTATTGAAATAACATGATATTCCATTAAATTTTGATGTGAAACTCCCTTATTTTTGTGCCTCCCTTAAAATGTGCATTTGATGTGCTATTTTAATTTGTCATAGTGCATGATATGTAATGTTGATGTCTCCACATCAAAATCAAAAGAATTTTACATTATTTCAATAAGGGATAGCATTGCCGACAATGCATGCTATTGAAAAAAAAAATGAAAGGGAAAATCAAGGCAATTCAAAACGTGAAAGGTCCAAAGAAGGAAGGACATGGATACGAGTGGAGTGGCAGCATTTTTTGATAGATTAGGACATAGATACCCAAGTAGCCAGTTTTGAGTTATTTGTTCAATCAGTACATTATAGTGCTGAGGTTAATATATCATCAGAATACCAAACAACTTGGGAAACCATCCTTGAACAGATCACTTGCTTCGTTCATCCCATTATAAGATCAATGGCCCACCACCCATCATTAAGGAAACATCATCAAATAGTGACGAAGTTGGCTCAAAAGTAAATCTTTTTGCCTTGCAAATTTGAGGTCATCTTATGTAACCAGTTGCCTTATAAACTGATTTATAGTACAATAAAAAGACTGAACAACTTTTGTCATTTATCAGTAAGACTAACTAAGGGTAAGTCACTTCTCAGTGCACACACTAGGCAACAGATAGGTAAGGGGTTAGTAGGTATCATAGGTCCAACCAATTTTAGAGCACCCAACTGATTTAGTCTTAAATCAATTAAAAAAACAAAAAATAAATAAATATATATATATATATATATATATATATATATATATATATATATATATATATATTTCTTTTTTTAATTGATTCAAGACTAAATCAGTTGGGTGCCCTAAAATTTACATTAACCCTTTCCCTGCGAGCGAGTTTAAAATTAATTAACACCTCAGTGCGGAGCATTTACGAGAGAGAGAGAGAGAGAGAGAGAGAGAGAGAGAGAGAGAGAGAGAGAGAGAGAGAGAGAGAGAGAGAGAGAGAGAGAGAGAGAGAGAGAGAGAGAGAGAGAGAGAGAGAGAGAGAGAGAGAGAGAGAGAGAGAGAGAGAGAGAGAGAGAGAGAGAAAAAAAAGAAGAAGAAGAAGAAGAAGAAGAAGAAGAAAAAAAAGTTCCTCAATGAATAAAACTTTGTTTCCTGAACACAAATATATAAATATGATTTATGTTTGGAAACACTGCAGCAGATGTCACATATTGATTTCCACTTAATATTTTGCGCGAAAGAATTAGCGTGGTACTTTGAAATCATCCTAGCCCATATGTGGGACACTCGCAGGCAACGGCACCAAAGTCTGTGTCCCATATATGGGACACTCGCAGTGAAAGGGTTAATAGGGTCTGGTTAAGGGCAAACAAAAATAGGTTAAGAAAAAAAAATCCCGCTCGTTGCCAGACCCTGTACAGAGAACAGTAAGAGAAATAGAGGCAGGGGGTGGAGGTCCAAGTTAGCATGAGAGGTGTCTTGACACTCTTCTTTTTGAAAGAGCTCAAGTCACAGGCAGGTGGAAAAACAGACAAAGGAAGAGAGTTCCAGAGTTTGCCAGAGTAAGGGGTGAAAGAGTGAAGATACTGGTTAACTCTTGCATTAGAAAGATGGACAGAATAGGGATGAGAAAAAGTAGAAATACTTGTGCAGCGAGGCTGCGGGAGGGGTGGAGGCATGCAGTTAGTAAATTCAGAAGAGCAGTCAGTATGAAAATAGCGGTAGAAAAGAGATAAAGATGTAACATTGCGTCACTGACTTAAAGAATCAAGAGTCAATTAGAAGAGGAGAGTTGATGAGATGAAATGCTTTAGACTCTACCCTGTTTAGTAAGGCTGTGTGAGTTGAACCCCCGCAGACACCAGACACAGACACTATAGGACACCTAACCTGGAAGCTGATTTAATTTAGCAAGAGTAGAGATGAAATTGCCAGTTTAGATTTTTAGTAAAGGATAGACCAAGTGCGTTTAGTGTGGAGGAGAGGGGAAGTTGAGTGTCATTGAAGAAGAGGGGATATTTATCTGGAAGGTTATGTCGAGTAGATAGTTGTAGAAATTAAGTTTTTGAGGCATTGAACAGAACCAGATTTGCTTTGCCCCAATCAGAAACTAGTGAAATATCAGAAATTAGGCGTCCTATAGCATCTCGCCTTGAATCACTTAATTCTTGTTGGGTTGGGCGTCTGTTGTACAACGTTGAAAAATGTAAGGTGATGTCATCAGCATAGGAGTGGATAGGGCATTAAGTCAGATTTAGGAGATCATTGATGAATAATAGAAAGAGGGTGGGCGATAAGACAGAACCCTGAGGAACATCACTGTTGATAGTTTTAAGAGAACAGTGACCATCCACTACAGCAGCAATAGAACAGTCAGAAAGGAAACTGGAGATGAAGGTACAGAGAGAAGGATAGATCAAGTAGGAGGGTAGTTTAGAAATTAAAGATTTATGCCAGACTCTATTGAAGGCTTTCGATATGTCAAGGCCGACAGCAAAGGTTTCACCGAAGTTCCTAAAAGAAGATGACCAAGATTCAGTTAAAAAAGCAAGATCACCAGTAGACTGGCCTTTCTGGAAACCATATTGGCAATCAGAGAGAAGGTTGTGAGCTGATAGATGCCTCATTATCTTCTTATTAAGGACAGACTCAAAGGCTTTAAAAAGGCAGGAGATCAAAGCTATAGGGCAGTAGTTTGAAGGATTGGAGCAGTCACCCTTTTTAGGGACAGATTGAATGTGAGCAAACTTCCAACAAGAAGGATAGGTAGAAGTAGAGAGACACAGACGAAAGAGTTTGACCAGACAAGGAGCAAGTTCGGAAACACAGTTTTTGAGAACAACAGGAGGGACTCCATCCGGACCATAAGCATTCCGAGAATCAAGGCCAGAGAGGGCATGGAAAACGTTTTAATGAAGAATTTTAATTTTAGGGATGAAGTGGGGATGAAGTAGAGTTGGTAGCAAAGGTTTGAGCGAAGAGTTCAGCTTTAGAGAAAGAAGAGACAGCTGTGGAGCCATCTGGTTGAAGTAAAGGAGGGAAAGATGAAGAAGTAAAATTGTTGGAGATATTATTGGCTAGAAGCCAGAAATCACGAGAAGAGTTAGAATTGGAAAGATTTAGACATTTTCTATTGATGAAAGAGTTTTTAGTAAGTAGGAGAATAGATTTAGCATGATCATGGGCAGATATATAAAGGGCATGAGTTTCAGCAGATGGATGGCTATGGTACCGTTTGTGAGCCGCCTCTCTATCACTGACAGCATGAGAACAAACAGAGTTAAACCAGGGCTTTATAGCTTTAGTATTAGAGAAAGTATGAGGAATGTATGACTCCATACCAGAGACAATCACCTCTGTTATGTGCTCGATACAAAGAGAGGGATTTCTAACATGGAAGCAATAATCATCCCAGGGAAAATCAGAATAGTACTGCCTCAGGTCCTCCCACTTAGCAGAGTTGAAATGCCAGAAGCAACTCCGCTTAGGCAGGTCCTGAGGCTGCACTGGAGTGATAGAACAGGTAACGGAAATAAGATTGTGATCGGAGGAGCCCAACGGAGAGGAAAGTTTAACAGAGTAAGCTGAAGGGTTGGAGGTTAGGAAAAGATCAAGAATGTTGGGCGTGTCTCCAAGGCGGTCAGGGATATGGGTAGGGAACTGCGCACCAGTTGCTCTAGGTCGTGGAGGATGGCAAAGTTGAAGGTTTGTTCACCAGGTTGGTCAGTGAAAGAGGATGAAAGCCAAAGCTGGTAGTGAACATTGAAATCCCAAGAATGGAAATCTCATAAGGAAAGTGAGATATGATGTACGTACTCCAATTTGGAAGTCAAATGGTCAAAGAATTTTACATAGTCAGTGGAATTAGGTGAGAGATACACAGCACAGATGAATTTAGTTAGAGAGTGACATTGAAGTCTTAGCCAGATGGTAGAAAATTCTGAAGATTCAAGATTGTGGGCACGAGAGCAAGTAATGTCGTTACTCACATATACACAACAGTCAACTTTGGATTGAAAATGAGGATAGAGAAAGTAGGAGGGAACAGAGAAGGGGCTGCTGTCAGTGGTCACAGACAACTGTATTTCAGTTAGGAAGAGAAGATGAGGTTTAGTGGAGGATAGATGGGGTTCCACAGATTGGAAATTAGATCTAAGGCCACGAATGTTGCAGAAGTCAATAGAAAAGTATTAGAGGAAGTGTCAAGACACCCAAGGCCATCAACAGAAGGGCAAGTTATATATATATATATATATATATATATATATATATATATATATATATATATATATATATATATATATACAGTGGAACCTTGGTATACGTCCTTAATCCGTTCCAGATCCCTGGACTTATACCAAAGAGGACGTATACCAAACTCATTTTTCCCATAAGAAATAAAAGGAAAATGATTAATCCGTTCCCATGAAGAAAAAAAACCCTATTGTTATTGGCATACAGTACATGTATCATACATTGATGGGGTTGTATAAATTTATTTTAAACACTCCTAAATACTAAAATACGTACTGTACATAAATTAAATACAGTACAGTACAAAAGAAATTAGATGAAATACTATAAATGAAAATTTAAACTCACTTTACCATGCCGAGAAGAGTTGAGTGCCTACTAGGATGGTACTGAGAAGGGAGGAGGAGATGTTATTGTTTGGAAAGAGAATCCCCTTCCAATAAAACGCGGGACTCACTCATATGAAATGCCCACTGCCAGACTCTCAGGTCAAGTGCGGGATAACCCGCTAATCACTCCATATATGGAGAGAGAGAGGGAGAGAAAGAAGGGGGGTTGGTGGGAGGGAGGTGCAGAGAGAGAGAGAGAGTGAGAGAAAGGGGGGTTGGTGGGAAGGAGGCAGGCGAGGCAAGGAGGAGAGCGAGCCCAGCCAATCACGAGGCAGTCATGCTACGTCACTGGAGAGGGCGGGGCGGAAGAAAATTGAGCCCAAATTGCGGAAATATGTTGTACTGACGCTCGCACGAGTCATATTCCAAACAAAGGTCGTATACAAAGCAAATTTATTTTAGTCCAAACAGGTCGTATACCAAGTTGGACTTATTCCAAGACGGACGTATACCGAGGTTCCAGTGTATATATATATATATATATATATATATATATATATATATATATATATATATATATATATATATATTATATATATATATATATATATATATATATATATATATATATATATATACATATACATATACATATATATATATATATATATATATATATATATATATATATATATATATATATTATATCCTCTTAAAATATGCACTTTTGGTTTAACACAATGTCAAAAAGCCAGTATTTTTTGCGTTAATTACATTATTTCTTTAGAATAATGCGATGTGATCCAAATAAAAAGAAACGTTTATTGTTTATTATTATTGTACAGCACCATTTCTTAGTTATTAAAATTCATAGTGTCTCATGAACAAAGAAATAGATTTTACGTGTGTTTACACTACATAAATGGGAAAATTAGTTTACATTACCTAAAATTCAAAATATGCAAACTTTCCAGGAACACAATACTTGAGTAAATTGAGTTACCTGTGTGTGTGTATATATGTGTGTATATATATATATATATATATATATATATATATATATATATATATATATATATATATATATATATATTAGTGATGGTCAACCTGTACACAATAAAATTCATCCACCACTCTCTGAAGTTCCTCTTCACTCTGCAAATAACAGTGTTATTTGCAAACAGGCACGCCACCATTCATCTTCAGTCTTGCTCCTATATTCTCAACTTTAGCTGTTATTACTCTAATACACCCATCTATATGAATATCAAGCAGCCAAAGCGACATCACACATCTTTGCCTCATGCCCATTCCTATTGGAAAACTCTCACTTAGCACTCCATCCAGACTCACATATACTTGCCTCCCTATAAAATATCTTAATTCTTCCCAGTAATTGTCCTCCAACACCATAAATTTTCAGAATGTTCCAGAATGTTTCCCTATCAACTCTTATCGCATGTTTTTTTTTAGGTCTATGAAGGCTGCATACAATTTTTCACCCTTCCCAAAGTACTCTAGTTATAGACCAATAGGTATTCTGGTGTTTTATCTTCTCATGTATTCTCATGTACTATACTCTTCTACCATATTTTTAATTGCAAATATCTGGTCCACATAATTTTTCCCTTTCCTAGATCCTCCTTGTTTCTCGCTAACTTTCCCTTAATATACTCCATCAGTCTCTCTGTTACTACTCTCCCATTCCCAGGTAAATTAAGGATATTTGATCCTCGGTAATTATTATACTCATCTTTACTATAGAGGGATAACTTTGCTTAGTGTGCCAGGCTGACTCACACCATCTTGTATTCCAAAACTCACTCATTTAATTTAAATTTCACTTTTCCTTCACAGCTACCTTAACCTCTTCCATCCACCATGCACTCCCTTTCTTTTTCCCGAAATTTCACCACTTTCATCCCACCATTCCCTCTGCTTCAGTCAATAATATTATTTTGAAAATTTCAAAAACCTCCTCAAGCATTTACATTTCCATCTACATTCTTCCATTCAGTGCTTTAGTAATTTGTTTGCATTCCTTCAAGTGTAAAGGAAGAAAAAAAGAGAAAAAAATAAACTAATTCCTGAGTGATATTTACTGATAAAAGTTGTAAAGCAGCACATTAAGCATAATCTATAACAGCTACAGTACTTATAGTTAGGTTTTGTCACGGTTTAAAGAAATTTACATTTTTATTTTTTTGTTTTTAGGTAAATTCACTTTATAATATTGAAAGTATTTTTTTTACTGTTGACTGCTTACTACCAGTTAAATAACCTAACACTTTAACATGAAGGATAAACATAATAATGGGTAGAAGGCAATCTGCCTGAGCCAATTCCTGTTTCCAACAACTTATTGACAATCTTTGAATCTGTACAATAAAAAAAAGTAATAATAAATAACTGGATGGTATTGTAGTAACGGTATTTAATAACACATTGGTACTTCCAAAACGATAGTTTAATTCTAAGTATTTTTTTTCATATGTTATATATGAATGAAAAGCAGATTCAGAAAATATAATGTATAGGTATAGTATGACAACTTGTATATCTATAGCATGGTTCCATTGCCATCCTACGTGAAGATGCTCACTAATGCATCAGCTGCCTATCCCTCTCCATTCTTCTTTCTTGGTGCGAGTACTTTCCCCGAGTCATTATATGCACACCACTCTGAGTTTGGATGAGCACTACATGCTATTGGATGGGTGTCGGTTGCATAAAATGACTACAAAGATGATGTAATTTCTTCTGAATTCGTACATTTTCATGTTGATATATTTACAAATATTACATGGGAGTTTAATTTTAGTCAATAAAGATTTTAAAAGTTTTACCCACAAAAATCCTTTTTAGGATTTATTAATCAAAAGCCACAAAAATATTCCAAAGTGTTTATGCATAAGTAAATGCAAACAAAATGAGTACTTGACACCAATTGTAGAATGATTTTTTGGTCATAATAGTTTCCTATTCTCCATTATGTATACATATATTCAAATAATTGAGAATAGGAAACTATAAAACTTCTTCCATGATGAGGAACATTAATTTGGTAATACTTAAGAGTTGGCACTCTGAAGACAGTTGTTGGAAACAGTTATTGGTAATAAAAACTTACAAATGTTTTTATATCTTCAACCTAACCATATGAAAGCACAAGAGCAAAATGTCAGGTTAATGAAAATACTTGCAAGTGGCAAGTACTAGAGATTTAATTAATTATCATCTTTTCATGAACACATCACACTTACCCCTGAAAGGCTGATGGCAGTTCTTGGTTGATGCCTGATGATGAAATACAAACCAGTTCCATGACAAGTGACACAATAATTTAGTTGAAAGGTATTCTGCAATTATATGAATTCTGAAGTTAGTAACTTCATTTTTTTTACTAAGTAGCGCTGTAAAAATTCTGAAGAGAATATCCTCAGGTTTTCTTTAATAAGTAGCTCCTAATGTAAACTGTTATATGCTAAGCATAACTTTAAAATATAATCAATTACTTTCCAACTAGTTTGTACAATGTGCAGCTGAGATCAAATGAAAATTACTTTCAGTATCACAGTACAAGAAACCGTAACATTGTATTTACATATTATAATTCTAGTTTAAAAACCAGAAAAGTGGAATTTAGATTGTAAAGTTGATATAAATCAATCTTATAGATTCTAGCATCACAAACCATGAACCACAACTATCATTGCATTTTACCTTAAAAGTCATAATTACAAAGACCAGAAGTCACCAGCACCAAGATGATCAACTAAAAACTTAGTAAAGATAATGAAAGACTTCCGAGGCTATTGCTTACTATCCTTGATATAAACCCTTCAGCTGTGCTTGTTATAGTCACAAACATTCCACCTTATCTTGACTGTACGTGAAATGGTCATCTAATGCCTGTTTGATTATAATCATGCAAATACAATCATTATGTTTCCATAATAATAAGTTCTTAAAGACAATAAACATGATATTAAATAAACTATGCACAACTATATACATCTTACTCTGACACTTAGTAATGCAGCAAAATATTGTACATTGAAACTTCTTTCTGTGCGACAAATAAGAATATATTTAAAAAATGAAGTTCCTGCTTGCTGGTTGGTGCCTGTAGGATAACTCTCCCAATTGTGTTTGTTGGTACTACTCACCCATGACTACGGAATCACTGAAGGTTAGCCCGGTATTGTTCCACCTTCAAAGGCAAAAGCTGCACCATTTCCCGGCATATAGCCAACTCCTGAGCCATCACTGATTGCGATTCTGGGTGTCGGTCACAGTATTCTACTAATCTCTGAAAGGCAGAATAGGCTATGTGCTACAACAAAAAAAATTACGAGACTGCTCAAGTGCACAAAATGTAGAATATAATAGAATTACTGAGAAGGGGAAAAAAAATGTTCACCTTATAATTCTGAAGAGACTGTATAAGATTCTGCATCTTGGTGACAGGTTCAGAGGTGACGAGCTTCGACCAAAGGCGCCCCAAGTGGAACCATGCCACTAAGGCCGGGCGCAGAGACTCCTCGGGGTAGGCTGTGGGCTGCTCCCCCGTCCTTCACAAAATTATAGTGACACACAAAGTTATATCTAATCAGGTGATTCGTGAAGTTTAAGGAATCATGAACTTATGCATCTGAAGACAAGGCAAAAAAAGCTACAACAAACCACTGATATATTTCTAAGTTCTTAATAGTAGCCAAATGTATTAGCCTTCCACCCTACAGACTGGCTATTTAGCAGTTATGTAATGAATATGAAAAATTTATAGAATCATTCTATGCAGATACCAAAATGTTCTTGGAAAAATACATAATGGGAAAAAAAATTAACGTTTAAAAAAAAAAAAAAAAAAAAAAAAAATACAATAGTTAATTTCATTGAAGTTATTTAGATTATGAGAAAAAATCTAAATCATATATCTAGTTTTAATTTTGTTTCTATTTTGCTGGCCTGGGGAAAAAACATCCACTTTTGGTTATGCATGAGGATTGTGTTCTTGGAAATCTTCACATATTTTAATCAAATCTGCTTTTCATGAATAATTCATCCGATCAGGTCTCTGCACGCCACTAAATCAACTGATTGATAACGAGAATGATACCATTATATGCCCTGGTATTTCAACCTTGTAGATTTCTGTATTTAATTCAAATTCATACAAAAAGAACTGATGTATATTCTAGGAAATGGGTTGAGGTACTTGACTGTCCAAATTCCACTTAAGGTGATTAGCTGACATGTTAGGCACAGGCATGTAACGCAACTTGATGGTGCATAACAGTAAGTATTATAATGCACAGCTATATTATTATTATTGTAATCACAAATATTTCTAGCATTTATGGAACATATATGTCAATTTGCAATTACTAAACATGCTATGATAAGAGGTGGGTTATACTGATTTAAGGTAGCCAATTATGAATTTCATGTGAGAAGAAACAGCTTACGTTTCATCCTTAAGGGAGTCCAAGTAGTGAAGGAAGTGTTGTATACTGGAGGTGGCAAGTGTGTTGATCTTTTTGGCCTGCTGTGAGGAGGGTCGGGATACTTCGCCCTCCAACAGAGTCAACTTGTTGTCCATCATGGCAGAGTAAGTCTCAGCTAGTTCATAGTAGATTTGACGGCAGACCTGCAATGTTTTCAAATAAGTATTCACAATATAGGAAAAGCATATCAATTTATTCATCATCATATTCATAAACATGCTTTTCTGATTCTGATTCTGATCAATAATGCGTAGGACACCAGCTTTCTGTGCATATCATGCACACAAAGGTAACAAGTGGAAACTAAAGATTTTCCCAAGCAAACCACTATTATTTGTTTCACATTTTAGTTAATCATTTTATAAGTATACTTCT
>JAPQNM010000016.1:4458422-4470922 GCA_029783475.1 Metacarcinus magister
AGAGAGAGAGAGAGAGAGAGAGAGAGAGAGAGAGAGAGAGAGAGAGAGAGAGAGAGAGAGAGAGAGAGAGAGAGAGAGAGAGAAGAGAGACTGAGACTGAGTGTACTAAAATGAGCAAGGATGAGGTAGTACATAAACAAAAGCCAGTAGAGAGATTCCTATGATTATTCCCTATCAGGGATTTCTAAGAGCCGGCATAAGAATACATAAAATGATTGAGATGGCATTCAATAAGTAGCAAAACAATAAGTAAGCTAACATACTATATAAAGTATCTAATTACACATTTTTACAACTATTTCTAATGCCATCATTATGATAGAAATGTTAATTCATCTATATAACCAGCTTATATCCCCCTTTAAAGGGGATAACCAAGACTAGGTGTTTACATGAAGTTTGAATACAATTCAATCTTTCTTCCCCACCTATCTATGTCTTGTCCAAAAGTAGGAAGAAACACACAGAGGAGCGGCTCCTCAGCCCTTTCACTCCATCCCTATTAGTCGCCTTTGATGCATACAGGGAATACTGTGGTAGTATTCTTTTGCTGTGAGACCAGGATTTAAATTCATAGTGTGAAAATCTCCATTCCTGATCAAGTGATTTTCATGACATCCATACCACACATTACTACATGGATTTGAATTGAAGCAAGAAATCAAGAAAATAATATTTTACATCTATGTGTCTAAAACACAATAATCACAAACTGTTTTTGCATGTCGCTGCTACAGTGCTTATATTACTAAAATGTAAATCTGTCACTTGGTGATGAATTCAAGATGTTAAATTTTTACCTTTTTGAGGCCACAGAATGGAGACGGTTGGTAGTACAGTGAAGCCTCGGTATACGTCAGCTTTGGAATAAGTCCAACTTGGTATACGACCTGTTTGGACTCAAAAAGTTTTGCTTGGTATACGACCTTTGTTTGGAATACGACTCATACGACCGTCAGACAACAGTACACCAGTTCCTTCCATTGAGTGAACAACCCGCGCTATAACTCTGTGAATTTGCATGTGATTTTGTTTTTTCGCGTAAATTTTTAGTAAATTTATTAACCATGAGTTCTAAGAAAGTTAATGAGAAGAGCCAAGCAACAAAGAAAATGGTTAAGATCACCATAGAGGTGAAAAAAGAGATTGTTGAAAAATATGAAGGTGGCATGCGTATCTGAGACTTGGCTGATGCATACCGTATGCCCAGAACAACGGTATCTACAATAGCGAAAAACAAAGACATTATTAGATCGGCTAACGTTGCGAAGGGGGTGAAATCGCTTACCAAACAAAGATTCCCGAAGTTTTATTGGCAAGGGACTCTCCTTCCAAACAATAACAATAACATCTCCTCCTCCTCTCTTCTTAGTACGTACCCTCCTAGTAGGCACTCGACTCTTCTCAGCAAGGTAAGGTGAGCTTAAATTTTCATTTACAATATTTCATCAAATTTCTTTTGTACTGTACTGTATTTAATTTATGTACAGTATTTAGGAGTGTTTAAAATTAATCTATACAACCCCATCAATGTATAATACATGTACTGTATGCCAAAAACAATAGGATTTTTTGGGAACGGATTAATCATTTCCCTTTTATTTTCTATGGGAAAAATTTGTTTGGTATACGTCCTTTTTGGTATAAGTCCAGGGATCTGGAACGGATTAAGGACGTATACCGAGGTACCATTGTACTGCTTTAGACAGTTTAATATTAATAAAAATGTCAACATACTTTTGATAGGCAACTTGGCATCAGTAGATTTTAAATGCGAGTGATTCATACTTTGGTACACAGGCACCATCAGGGTAGGAGTCAATGGTGTCATGCTACTTCAACACATGATCCACTTACTTGTGTGCAGCATCCTCTGTCTCAGCCTCTGCTGTGTTCATCTCAGCCTCATGGCCTGCCAACACCTTGGATGCTGAGGCCAGGAGGTGACGGGCCACTCTGTCATCAAAACAGTATCATGTGATGAAAATTCAGAATCAAGAATGGAAAAGCAAATTATGGAAAAATTTGAAAAGCAAAGGATACAAATTGAAAATTTCCAATATATGTACTTTTCATTCAATAGCTGCAGATTGAAGTTAAAAAATATGGCTGGTTACTTTAACTAACAATTACGAATATGACTATGAGTAGTGAGAAAATTTATGCATTAAGATTAGTTTTATTATTTCTTTCCCCATGGAGTACTTTTCTTCTGTCATATATGTTTTCCACTTACCTTTAACCCTCTTTGGAAATTATTACCTTGGTCAAAATCATGCACAGTTTGGTATGTTTACAAGTAATATAAACCACGCAGCAGGAGGCTTTATGTAACATTAAATTTGACAAGGAAATGCCCCTAACTATTTCAGGCCATTAATAGAGTGTTATGTGACAATTACGAGATTAAAACAATTAAGCCTAATGCTACATTCAAGTGACAACTACAAGGTTTTTCTTTACTGTAAAAATACTAAACAGCGCATGATTTTGACGCAGTAACAATTTTCCAAAAGGTTGAAGGTTAATGGAAAATAAGTATGACAAAAGACATGTACTACTTAATAAAATAGGAAACATAATATGGTCACATTGATAAAACAAATCTTTATCCATTTATGATATACACAAAAGCTGACAACTGATTTCAATAAACTTTTAACCAACATTTTACCACACCATCAGTTTTACTGTATTACATTAGAAGACCTCATAATAGTCAGTAGTATATCTTGTATCCCTGATAAACACATATGACATACAAATTCACTTAGACACAAGATTGCAAATGTTTCCACATTCCCTGCATATCATTACCTGCAACTATGTAAAAGGAATAAGGATGGATGACTATTTGGACTAGTGGTAATACCTGACCCCTGACACCTGCAGAAATAGTTATAACATCCATAAAACTAAATCACCTGAATTTTTCCTTTCCCTGGTAGAACTGAGACAAGGTAGCAGCATTGATGGCCCACTCAAGAGGGTCGTAGTCCTTGCTGGCCAGCTGACGCTGCAGTGTGGAGTGACAGTACCAAGCAGACTTGTCTGGTGCCCCAAGGTGCCCGTATATCTGAGGGCAGTCAATGTTATAATCTCCATATGGCCTGTACACCAATAATAGTTGACAAATACTGGATACAACCAAAGAAATTATAGATATATATGCACACTGATAAAGAAATTAAATAATAAATGGTGAAGACTGAGAAAAACAGTGAGCCCAGACCTGAGCCAAGTAGTAGTAGCTGAGGGTGTGAAGTTTTTCTAGAGCAGCGACCCCACTCTTGTCTTCTGCCCCCTTCTCACTACATGGAGAGAAGAGGCTATGTATGGAGCGTGGCAGCTTGGTGCTCTGCAACTGGTATTCAGTGTAAAGAGCATCAGCACGATCAAGATGGTGCCTGGCAGTAGAAAAAAGGCCGCGGTTGGACCACAAGATACCCAGCTGATTGTGGCAGCTCACTGTGAGGGCAATGGTTGAGGGTGAAACAGCAATGGGGCTGATAGAAGCTGTCTTGCTACCGGAGAGGAGACTGTCAGAATCTCCCAAGAGTGCTGCTGTCACTACCTGTGCTTCCTCAACCTCAGCTGTTGAGACTCCTGCACTAATGCCACCCTCATCCCCAACAATAATGAGTGCATTGTTCAAGTATTCCTCTCCTGTTGAGAATTCCTCTGTCTCCACGGCAATAACCCCAAGGTGGTACACGACAGCAGCCATGCGGGCACGAGTGAGGCCAACACCATCCACGCCTTCTTCACTGAAGCTGCTGCTCTCATCATCCACATCATCCTCATCTAGCTGCTTGCTAAGGCGAGATTTCAGTTCCTCAAATATCTCCCTGGCAGCATACTTGGACTTGTAAGGTTCACTGTCAGGGTCATTCTGGCTCTCCCCCTGACACAGCTGCCACGCCTTCTGATACTGGTCCTCTACAGAAGCCATCTGACGAAACCTAAAACACGCTTCACACAGCGGCAATCTGAAATCATGAGGGATGTGTTGTTTGTATCCTCTACTTGGCTGATGGGGAATAAAAATGTGATAGAATGGATTTTTCAAATAATGAAAGCTTATCTTTGAAAGCATAAACTAGAATATGTAGTTAGATATAAAAAAAACAACATAGCTATATGAAAAGTAAGGTATAAACATTTATAGGAAGTGAAACAATTAAATATGAGGCTAATATCTCCATGCTACATAATGCAGGGCACACCACACTTCTTGCTGGAGGAGTGACAGTACTGGTGGAGAGACAGCTTGTGCTGCTTTCTTCAAACAGGAGGAGTAAAGTAAAGGTAGAAATTTTGCAAAGCTATAATGCACCAAACAAAAGACATTCTTGAGAATCATTCATAATGTCCATTTAAGTCTTGGATAAGAAGTCAAATCCCATACACATAGAATTTCCTACAAACACCAGAAAAAATATATATGTTATATATGGAAAAATAGAATATGAATCCAATAAAATTGCAATGAGGAACCAAAAAACTCCCCCACCAGATGTCACTGCAAAGGTTTAAGCAGCCAATAAGAAATGGCATTAGATGAGTACTACTCATATAAAACTAGTGTAGTCCTGTTCCCTTTGATAACTTCCCCCAAAGAGTGACCATGACACAGTGATCTTCAGCAAACTTCATAGAGGTAACAAGAATATTCCAGCTCAATTTTTTTTCTACTGATTAGCCTTAGCATAATTTATATTGTTGCTCTCAAAGGGTGAATGGTATTATTAAGTTCCACAAAGAACTATTAGCTACATTATGAGGAGTGGTGCAAAATTTGAACAGCCTCAGCCTCACCTGTGATGTCTGGTGGTTGAGCTGAGCTTCCTTGTTCTCTCATTGCCAAACTCACACCAAAATGGATACATGCTCGCAATGATAGAGCATAAAATGAGAGGCAATATTCAAATGACTAAATGCAAAACTTTTGTTGAGAAATACCTGATAACCAAGATTAAAGAGTATATGCAGAAATACGATTAATTTGTTTTAGTCCAAAATTTGTTTCTAATATTTCTTCCTTACTTGTTGAATTGAAACACAGTGAGATTGGTCTTTACAAATAATTATGCTGTGCAAACACTGCCTTTGCATAATCACTTGGTGTAAGGCTGATTCTTAAAAAGTGATAGGGAAAGAAGAGTCAATTGTTAAACTGAAAGTGAATCTGTACTAAAACAAGCTCAGGAAACATGGATGAATTTCAAGGTAAAGCATAAAAACTTTTGACATCCTCCCCCTGGTCTTTCTCATCCCTAGTGTGAATGCCAAAGCTTATAAGACAAAAAAGCAGAGGATATAAGGTCTCCATCAGGAGTGTAAGGCATCAAGAGGCCGAAAAACACAATACTTAACACATTCATAACCATCCAACAGTTCCATCCTATCCCTAGCCAGGTGTAAAGGCATTGCAACACAATCATTTTCCAGTACCATTTTAAACATAAAATTATGAATATTCATAAGCTAAGCACATATATTACTATTACTAATCCACATTAGTATGAGTCACAGCTGTATTAAAGATACATCAAGTAATAATACATCCAATTGTTATGTGACACAGCAATTTGAACAAGTTATGATGATGTGACACAGAGATGGATGTTTCATGCCAATAGTTTACAAGTGTCCAATGTGGTGGTGTGAAAGTGATGTGCAGTGTGCATTAAAGATGACTGAAAACTTATTTACACCTCTTCAACATCAGTATTCAAATACATTTTTGGACGATGTGACATTATGTCCCAAATTTTCTATGTATTTTCTTAACAACTTGAAAAAAAAAATCCTGCCACAGCAATGTTTATAAAATAGGAAACTGAATGCTATTTCAAAACTGAAGGTCCAAATTTTTAATGATAGCATTTCTTATTTTCATAAGCTTTCAATTATCCAGCTAAAAATGAGACATTTAACTTCACACACACATACACACACAACACACACACACACACACACACACACACACACACACACACACACACACACACACACACACACACACACACACACGAGGCCGTTAATTGAGGTTATGTATTCAAAATTAAAATCAAGAGGAAACCTAAGCTATCTAGGCTAGGCCTAGTAGAAAACAGGAGCATCCAAGACCAGTGAGTCACAGCCTGTCACTAATCACTATGTTGTGATGACTCGTGTCTGCTGTCAGGGACTTGTGCGGAATTCAATGGAGTCTCAATATTTTCTTTTCAATTCAGCAAATATCCAAATATAGATGGGCAGGTAATATGTATAAAAAATTGTTTTTCAATTCAGGTTCAAAGCCAATGGTTGTAATTTTAGGTAAGGATACTCATCAGTCACTGACTATTTATGACTCAGCTGCTTAGTGGGATAAAAGCAACTAGGCCTAGTTATCTTGCTTGCCCTGCCCGCCAAGGCGGCAGTGACACCACCCTGTCAACAGACCCCAACACCGTGCTGCTCCGTCACTAACATAGAAGAGTGGACAAACTTCAACCTAAGGC
Source organism: Metacarcinus magister (assembly GCA_029783475.1). Classification (NCBI taxonomy): domain Eukaryota; kingdom Metazoa; phylum Arthropoda; class Malacostraca; order Decapoda; family Cancridae; genus Metacarcinus; species Metacarcinus magister. Next base: position 4,464,932 of record JAPQNM010000016.1, read on the forward strand.
AGTGCTCTGCTGTGTCCACTAAGGGTGAGGTACCTCAAATATATTTGTTCTGCACTTATTGCTGTGGTGGTGTTGTATTAGCTGTTACTTCTCTGTGGCCCACATGCAGAAGGCTCTCACTGAAACTTGAAAATATAATATGAATATATTTTCATGAAAGTTCATTATTAAAACTGCCTCATTTCAGGTGATAACCCTACATGGTCTATTGACATCCATCCTTGACAGCTACTAGATGGTACCATCTACAACACTGCATTACTCATCAGCTACTGTGCACTTGATCTTTCTGCTTTTATACTGTGGTGCATAGCATTTCCACACAAACACACACATCAAGAATTTTCTTTCCATAAATACCAGATATTAGAATGATTATCAGCACCTTTAAATTTAGAAAAAAAGCCAGTTCTGCGTATCAGTCATGATACAATTTTTTTTTTTATATATATATTACTGAAATTTTCATCAAATCTGGCATTTGGTAACACTCAACCTAACAAAGTATCAATATACATCATCAAAAAACCACCTATACAACTTACGCAATGGTACATGTGGGGCCTCAAAGTAGTTCCACGCTACTGTGCTAGTTATGAAGATGAAGAAACTGAAAGTGTTGATAGAGGGCAGTTAGGACATCAACATTTCTTACCAAAAATCATATAAAAAAAAATGTTGTTTTATTATTTTCAAGTAACTTATGAACATAATTAAACAAATGCAATGTTTCACTTTCTACTAACTGGCTTTTCAACCTATTACCCTGAATGTCCTTGAGACTTAATCTCAATGATCAATAAATAGTTTTAAACTGAAGGACCTGTTACTAGAAGAAGCCTCGAGGAAAAATAACTGAATTTGATCTGAACCCAGCAACTGTGCGCGTACATGGAAGAAATTAATATTTCCTTCTCTGAAAAAACACCAAAAAATATTATCCCGGATCCAATTAATACACATCAGACTCTAGCTTGGTGCTGATCAACCTGGCAATATATTTACTCTGATCATCACAGACAAGAATGGTGTAGTGAAGTAACATAATATTATTTTTTAAGGCAAGTGGTTAAGAAACTTGCTCATGTGTATTACCCTTACACCATGGTAAGATGATGTTTCCACTTTGTGGCTTCATACGCAGGCTTTGTACAGATGAACATGTGAATATGTTTCATAGTCTTCCTTCTCTATTTAAAAACTTCAACCATGTCCCTCGTGATGTTCTATAGGCAAGGATGGGTAAATCAAACCTCTTCAGTCTTCATCATATCAGAGTTCCTGGAGTGTTGGAATAAGTTTTGTAGTTCTTCACTGCACATTTTCAATAGTATTCACGTCTTGAACTTTAAATCTGATTCGCCTATTCCAAGTGTGGTCTCACCAGTGATTTAAATTGTACCTTAAACATTTCTTCATCCACCATAGTAACATGTTCAGTATTATTTCAGTGTTATACCCGTCTTACTGTGAAGTTGATCAGTGTGTTATATGAGGTGTCATCTGCACATACAAGACACTGTTGTATTGCTTTTCCATCAGAAATCACTCTTCCTCAGATATTAATTTTGGTAAAAGTGCAGAATAAGGCCTTCTGCCCTTTCTTTTTTCTCTCCTTCCCTACATACTATACATAGTGTACTCAACACATCTGTGAAGGTTTCAGGCGGGGGTCACCATTATTTACCTCGCAAAACGTCTTTGAAGTTATGTTAGGTTATGTTATGTTAAGTTATGGTTAGGTTAAGGTTGTTAGGTTAGGTTACGGTTATGTTATGGTTAGGTTAAGTTAGGTTAGGTTCGGTTCAGCTAGGTTCGATTATATAAGATTTTAAAATTTTATTACCAAAATCCAGAAAAAAAATCTAAGGTTGAGAACCCTAACTTTTGGGTAATAAAATGTAAAAATCTTATATAATTGAACCTAACTGAACCGAACCTAACCATAACATAACCGTAACCTAACCTAAAAACCTTAACCTAACCATAACTTAACATAACCTAACCAACCTAACATAACTTCAAAGACGTTTTGCGAGGTAAATAATGGTGACCCCCGCCTGAAACCTTCACAGATGTGTTGAGTACACTATGTATAGTATGTAGGGAAGGAGAGAAAAAAGAAAGGGCAGAAGGCCTTATTCTGCACTTTTACCTTAATTATTTTATCAATAACTGAGCAGGGGAAGAGGAGGGTGGAGTGCCCCTTAGGTTAGATTAGGTCAATTAGAAAGAGTAATGCCGTTGGAAACCAATCAACACAACAACATGGCGGGGTTCGGACGGATGCAACACTGTAAGTTTACCAAATATTCTTATAATAAATTCCACTAACCAGTTGGCTTTGTTAGTTTTCTCCGCTAGGTGTTCCTCATATGTCAGTCCACTGTCTAGGACCACTCCCAGATGTGTTTTCTTATAAACATCTCTCAGCGATACTCGTGATAAATAATGCGCAGGGCACCAATTTTAGTGCATATCACGCATTCTCTTGTTTCATTGACTTGTTACCACCTCTGTTCTTCCTATGCTCATATAACTACACTTTTTCGGGAGAAATGACAGCAGCAATAATTCATATAATTATTTTACACCATTGTGTAGGTCGTTGCATTTAATCACAATAACTACTTTCTTGAATATTTTTGTGTCATCAATTAACAACACTTAATAACCTCCTAACCACCTTGTAGATTCAGTGTGTACGATCTGGAAGTAAAATTATATAGACACGTCCGAGTAAGCTAATGTGGAGACATACTCAGCGCCTTGTATGTGTTGCATATAATTTTATTTGTCTAATTTTGCGCCAGTAACGAAAGATAAAATGATAACGATAAAATCAATCCATCAATTCACTAACTAAATCACCATTAAGAAATAAAAATAAAAGCTCACCTGAACCTCGTTGGTTGTTTGAAACCGTAAATTATCCTTTTTCCTAAATTTTCCTATTCTTTTCCACCTTATCTTAAATTTTCTTCAAACAATTTTTAGGATGACCAATGCCTACTCAATCCTCGTAATGCAGGGTTTCCTTCGGCTGTACAGGTAGGCTGGGGTGGGGGGCAGGGAGGGGGTGTAACCATGACAGGTGAAGGCGGGGGGGGCGCGGCGCTCCCTCCACCTGTCATGCCTCGCTTTGGCTTATCACTCTCTTAACTTCGTATTTTCACGATTCAGAGTATTCAATGCCAACCTAAATTAATATTCACAGTAAAAAACTCCTACAGGCTTAATCACGTCCTTGGAAAACACGAAATAAAGGAGGACAATGCAAAGAAACTTACCCTCGCCCACAAGCCAGTTTGTTTACGTGATGTTATACGCGGCGCCCACCAGACAGCAGCACCACGTGGCGCCAAACACAAACTATAATCAATGCTTGCCTGCTCACATTTTCTTGTTCAGTGTGACACTTATCTTTCGAATAGATCTATGTACTTACCAAGTAGATACATAGTAACAGCAGGAGGCGGTTCAGAGGAGAGGTGTTTTATTATGGTTAGTGAATTGTTATATGTAGCATGTGTTCCTGTGTGGACCTATCCTACTTTAAATGTGGTGTAACACCTACATATGATAGATTTATAAAGATCCCTTGGCTTAAGTATTGCCTGTGGAATCATAAAAGGTTTTCCTTTAATTATCTCTGAATGAAAAAAAGTTGTAATATTCAATTTCACATTGAGGTGCTTCATCAGCGGAACTTGTCTTCATAAAACATTTCTTATAAACAAGAAATGCACATGAGATACAAACAAGAGGCATATAGAAACATTGTATATATATATATATATATATATATATATATATATATATATATATGCACGTTAAGTGTGAGCCTTAAATATGAAACCAAACAGTAAGACAAATTCAACTGTCTTTTATATATAAATACATCAAATTAAATAGGTATTCAAGTACAAAAAGAAAATGAAAATCTAAAGACAGTACTGAAATTCAGGCTTTCAAGAGCACTGTATAACTTTTTAGAATAAGAACAGGACACCAATGTTTTATTGATAAAGCATATGAAAAACTACATGTATGGTGATGACATACAAACACTCAAGAAATTTACAGTACAACAAATACTGCTAGTGTAATCGTATGCTCCTAACGTTACTTTTTAATATCACAAAGACAGTTGCAGGTTATCGTGTCATAGTGTGTGTGTGTGTGTGTGTGTGGTGTGTGTGTGTGTGGTGTGTGTGTGTGTGTATTTACATAGTTGTAGTATACAGAGCCTGAGCTACATTCGTCTCCGTATCTATATTTGTCCAGTTTTTCTTCCAATTGATGTAGTACATTCTTCGCATGTGCGCGCGTGCGTGTGCGTTTGTGTGTGTCCTAACCACACTCTGTCCGAATATTGTTTAAGATTTTTGTGTAGTGGTCTAAATTGGCTTATGTTTGTATCAGAGTATACATATTATAAAGAAGATAAAAAAATCACACTGAATATCTGTTGTTTATTATTCTCAATATACAACCTTAAACATTACCATATTGTGATTACAGGACTTTATGTACAAAAGGCTTTTCAGTGTTCTTAAACCTAGGAGGATTTCCATACTAAAGCTTATTCTATGTACAATAAGTTACCAAGCAGCCTACGTCACTGAGACAAAGAGAGATATCTCATCACTGCTGGCAAGGGCTGGGAGGAATATAGTATGTATTTATATATGATGGTTATATATACAGAGGATTGAGTATGTGCAGCTTAAGGCAATGAATATCACTAGGGAAGGGTGATGTAAGAGTGCTGCTGTAACACCCATTACCCTTCTCGGAAAGTTTTCTGGTAAACACAGTAACACTTATAAAGGGTTGTGTCTGGGAGATCTGTCACTAGAGTAGTTATGGTCACAGCAGTTAAGGTTAATAAAGCATCCTTTACAAAACGAGTAAAACATTTTGTGGGAAAGTAATTATAGACCACTTGAAAGGCTATCAAGGACAGTACTGGGTGGAGGACTGACCAAGGCTCTGATCCCATACAGCCGTAGATAAAAATTCTCCTTTATCCAGGTCGAGGCAATGGGACAGTCTCACCCGCCACTCTCAGGACACATGACAGCCTGACTCACTCAAAAAGGGGAGCCTAGCACAGAGTCTTGTGGAGTCTGTGTGTTGAATGGGTGTTCAAAATATTACATTTGTATTACCTCAACATCATGTTTGAGAGTTGGCATAACCAAGAAACTAAGACTGAATAAATTGTGAAAGCTAAGTAAGGGAATGTTAGAGTAGAGATTTTCTGCCATCACACAAACACTTCTCGCTTGGACTTAGGTCGTGCACCAAACCCCAGATCACTTGAGAAACGAAGTGACTTCCCATCCCGTGAGATCCTGGCTCTGCGTATCCCAGGTGTCACCTGCTGCAATCGGTCGCAACTCTCGCTGAATGGGATTTTGATAAATGTAGAGCCTGTAGTTCCCTCCAGTATATCTCTTGTGGGAGAAGGGCTTGGGGATGTAGTTCCATGAGGTGTCATAAGGCCGGTAAAGGATCGAGCTCGTACCATCTGTGCTCGGGAAATGTCCAGAGAATCCCTTCCTGATCCTGAGTCTGAGATGAAGACATTGGTCTTGTACTTAGGAAGCAACCCAGTCTCAGTTGCAGCTAAATAGGATGATAAAGGTGAGACCCTACTGTAAGGTTTCCTGGAAGGTTCCGTCCATTGAGGCTTAACTGGGTCCCTGGGTTCCCTGCCAATAAAGGCTGTGGTCTCATAACTCTCATGTTGCTGACTGGATTCATGGCAAACCTTTTCCTGTCTTGTTAAGGTATTGATGATAACAATACTTGTTTCATTAATAGATGTTGTCTGCAGCTGATGAAAGTCTGCATCTACTAGCTGCTCTTTAATGGAGTTACTGTCTTCATATACTATCTCACTCTTGTCACACTGGTTGATGGGTTTAGTGACTATGCCAGATGGTTCCTCACGTGCAGTGGCAAATCCTGTCTGCTGAAATT
>JAPQNM010000016.1:4475922-4495922 GCA_029783475.1 Metacarcinus magister
GGGTGTGGCATGGGCGGGTTAGCAGGTGAGAGTCCCGGCAAGAGTGTTCGGGGCGCGGGAGTCCTTTGCCCCGTGCTTGTGGTGGGGGCGAGGAGGAAGGCGGCCCTACCGTCACATAATGAGTGCCTCGCGGTAGGGGATGCACGGCAGGGGCCTGGTCCTGTTGGAGGTCTCGCCCGGGGGCAGCACGGCCGAGCTGGAGCGAGGGCGGCCGGTGGGGGTGTCTAGACCCCACTCGTCGCCCTCTGCCGCCCCAATGGAGGGGTCGGTGTCGGCAGGAGTGTCCGCAACCTCCAGCTCAGGCCGCGCCGCCAGGTGAGCTGAGGAGGAGCGCCGGCGGTTGCGGGCGTTAGGCGCATAGGACTTGCGAGACCTCATGAAGGCTAGGTTGCCTGGCCCGACGCGGTCCCCTTGGCCGTCGAGGGGGCTGCTGATGGCGCGCTGGAAGGCCTGGCGTGGGGCACGGGCAGGCGGGATGGGGCTGGAGGCGGGGCTTGGGGGTGAGGCCTGTAAGGAAGCAAGCTACACTACCGAGTTCCTCCCTGGCTACACCCAGACGTAGCACCGCCAAGCAGCCTCGGGTACACAGAGGACGGGATGGAGATGGAGGCAGATGTACATGCCGGGCGGGTCATCACTATATTATACAAATCCCCAGGGGAGCCGAGGAGCACTTACCTGGCGTGACACCTTAACACTATATAATACATCAATACCATTAACCAGTACAGAGCGAGGGGTTAACATAGATACAACGGGGCTTAATAGGAAAAGGCAAGAAAATGAAAGGGAGGATCAATGCATTTGGTCATCTATAGTCCCTCTAAGCCCAGAGGGAGTAAGACGAGGGAGTGAGGGGATGAAGGGAGGACTTAGAGAACTCAAAGCAATTAACGGGTAAGAGAACGGGAGGAGTCAAAGACGTAACGAATGAAAAGGAAAGGTAACTGTTTCTAACGATCTGGAGGCAAGGGGCGGGGATGGAGGGGTCTGAACGGAGAAGGATGGCTGTCTCCGGGAGCTGTACCTTAGAAGACGAAGAGAAGTGAGAGTCCCAGGAGCACTTGGAAGAGAGTGTGGAGGAGGGACTAGTGGAGTGGCTCATGGAGTGGTCTGTCTCAAGCCCTTCGTCCACCTCCGACAGGTCCTCCACCTTCGATGTCTTCTGCTGCTGAAGGCTCTCGTCCATCACCTGAACAGTGATGCAAAGGTTCAGTTCCAACCCTCATTACTGCTAACGTTAGAAATACACACACACACATACAGACAAACACACACACACACACACACACACACACACACACACACACACACACACACACGCACGCACGCACACACGTACAGACAAACACAAACACGCACACACGCACACACACACACACACACACACACACACACACACACACACACACACACACAGTTAAAAATGCTTGCCTGTACAAGTGATTCGTTGTGTTCTTTTTCTTCATCTTCCTCTTCATCCTGATCCTCGTCCTCTTCCTCCTCAGTGAAGGAGTCGAGGGAGGACGGGGAGGGTGGTCTGAGGGTGTGGATGGGTGCACTCTTGAGGGCGGAGATGGAGTCGTGGAGAGTGAGGAGCTGCCTGAAGAGGGCGTTGTCCTGGCTCATGAGGGAGGCCTGGGGAGAAAAGAGGCTGGTTAGAAAGGCCGGCGTGAGAGGGAAGGGGATTTGTGATACTACAGTAGCAATGAAGGGATACATTATGCTTCTTCTGCTACTACTACTGCTACTCCTGCTGTTGCTGCTGCTGGTACTACATTAATTATTATTATTATTATTATTATTATTATTATTATTATTATTATTATTATTATTATTATTTATACTATCATTATTATTATTTTCTTTTTCTATTATCACTATCTTTGTCGTCGTTGTCCTCATATTATTTATGTCCTTTACGTTCGCCAATCTTTCGTTTCTTTCTCTGTGCTGAGTTCCGGCCAATATCCTTGAGTTTTTGAGTGTCAGACAGTGATGATCCCGTGAATTTTCGCCTTCGTCACTGTCACCACCATCTCACGTTCACTTCACCATCTGTCACATCGCTACCAACACTCCTCGTCCTCGTCCTCGTCCTCCAGAAATCAGAAACTCGTCCCGTTACTCCCATTAAATCGAAGATCAACCAACCCGTTTCAATCTAAACCCACAGGCAACATTTCCTCTCGGGGCTAACTGAACCATTATCTTTTTGGGAAGCTTTTTGTCCGAGGTCGCTTCCCTTCGCCCACCCCTCCCCCCTTCCCTGGCGATCCTCAGTCACGCTCCAGCCGCCACCACACACCCCTGACACCACATCACCTCCTCCCATTCTTACTACTTTTCATTCCATCTCCCTCTGGTTATCCTTCCCTGTCTATCACCTCGTTCTCGTTGGCCCTCGCTGTCTCCTCGGATATTATTAAACGGACATCCTCGGCCTTCCCTCCTGACACCTTCCCTTATCTTTCTATCCTTCTTTCACGTTTCTCACACCTGTTTAGTTTTGTTACCTATAACCTCAATCATTCCATTTCCCACCCACCCTCCTTCAACTCTACACTACCAAGCCACACCACACCCGCCCCCAGCCCTCCACCCTCACACCCTGCAGCCTCTCGGTCCAAACTCCTGAGGCCTCTGTAAACAACACCTTTTTTTTATGCTATTGTCACCCCGCGGCTGCTCTGCCTGCGTGAAGCCGACCGCCAGATGCACGCGCAGGTGAAGAAAGGAGGAGGAGGAGGAGGAGGAGGAGGAGGAGGAGGAGGAAGGGTTGGGGTTGCGTTATTATTCTCGCCAGTGTGATGTTTTGTAAATCTAATTGACAGGAAAGGCACAGGCTGCTAAAAGGTTTCTTCCTTTAGCAGCTGCTTGTATTTTCTCTCTCTCTCTCTCTCTCTCTCTCTCTCTCTCTCTCTCTCTCTCTCTCTCTCTCTCTCTCCTGTGTGTGTGTGTGTGTGTGTGTGTGTGTGTGTGTGTGTGTGTGTGTGTGTGTGTGTGTGTGTGTGTGTGTGTGTGTGTGTGTGTGTGTGTGTGTGTGTGTGTGTGTGTGTGTACGTGTTGACATATGTCTCTGTTTACTCCGGGAAGGATTTTCTCTTTTATTTTAAGAAGAGAAATCTAGTGTAGGTGAAGGAGGGTGCCTGCAGGGGTGCCCAGGGGCGGGGCGGGGCGGGGTGAGGCGGGGCGAGGCGGGGCCATGACCTTGTGGGGAATTAGGGGGAGAGGGGCCACACCTGCTCAGTTCACATAGGATTCGAAAAGGTGTGTGTGTGTGTGTGTGTGTGTGTGTGTGTGTGTGTGTGTGTGTGTGTGTGTGTGTGTGTGTGTGTGTGTGTGTGTGCGTGTGTACAGCCTGCGGGGGAAGTTGTAGGTAATTGTTGGTTCTGCTGTACCGCCTCGGGGTGGAACGCGGCCTTCAGGACACCACATTCCATTGGAGGACGTTGAGGGTAGGCCTAGTGTTCCTTTTTTATGTGTCTGTCTGTATCGTGAGACCTTCTTCCTCCTGCCCACCATTAAGAAGATGTATGATGATGATGGAGAAGATGAAGAAGAAGAAGAAGAAGAAGAAGAAGAAGAAGAAGAAGAAGAAGATGATGATGATGATGATGATGATGATGATGAAGAAGAAAAAGAAGAAGATGATGATGATGATGATGATGATGATGATGATGATGATGATGATGATGATGATGATGATGATGATGATGAAGAAGAAGAAGAAGAAGAAGAAGAAGAAGAAGAAGATGAAGAAGAAAGGTAGAAGAAAGGTAGAAGAAGAGGAAGAAAGAGGAAGAAAGAGAAGAAGAAAAAGAAGAAAAGAATGAAGGAGAAGAAAAAGGAGAGGAAGAAGGAGGGGAAAAAAACTCGTCACATTCGTTATTATCGTTGAAAAAAGAAAAAAAAAAGAAACAGCCAGAAAAGTCAAATATTCTTTCCAGAAATAAAACTCATGGTCACCACCACAAGAACGTGAAAAATATACGAGTTGAAAAAGAAAAAAACAATTATTAAAACCGGTAAAAATCACTCACACTGCCGCAGAAAAATCGAAAATATGTGGGAATTCCGAATTAAACTTTCAGTTATTGAGATAAACAATGGAATATGTATTTTTTTCATTGTATTGAGAGAGAGAGAGAGAGAGAGAGAGAGAGAGAGAGAGAGAGAGAGAGAGAGAGAGAGAGAGAGAGAGAGAGAGAGAGAGAGAGAGATATGACTTACAAACAGAACAAAAATGTCTACACTTTCAAGGTTTAAGGAAAGTATGGAGGGCAATAATGAGAGGTTGAGGTAAGGGTGCCAAGAGTGGGCGACCCAGACCAGACATTGCCTCTCTTTGCCCTCAATGCTACTGAAGACACGACACTCTCTGCAGCAACGGTGAGGGTGATGGATACCAAGGAGTGCCAGGAGGTGCCAAGGACGCCTCGTGTGGCAGGGGAAAGCTGTGCATAGAACGGGTCAGGAGAATGTTTGGGGAGAGTAGGAGAAGGCAGGTCACAGCATTCTTTCCTTTGCATTGCTTGCCACCAGCTCCGACACGGCATGTTTAAGTGATTTGATTATGGAACGAGGGAGAGAGGGAGGGATTGAAGGAGACAAGGGAGGAGAGAATGAAGGAAGGAAGGAGGTGAGGAGAGAATGGATTTAAGAAAGAGGAGGTACAGAAAGAAGGGAGGAAAGGAATGAGGGAAGGAAGGAGGAGAAGAGGAAGGGGGAGAACGAAGGAGGAAAAAAGGTAAGGAAAGAATGAAATGGAGGAAAAATAATGGAGGGATAATGAGGGAAGGGAAGAGGTAAGGAAATAATAGTATACAGAGGAGAGAGAGAAGGTGGTAAAAGAGCGAGAGAAGTTGAGTTCTTTGCCTCACTGTTCTATCCTAAAGGTTTGTCAAGGTCGATGGTGACTCTACCTTACTCACGTTTTTCATACTAATGTTTCGTTTATATTCTTCTTCCTCCTCCTCCTCCTCCTCCTCCTACAGCATCCTTCACTTGACTTTCATGGCTGACGATCGTCTTAATATATTCAACATTTATCTTTCTTGCGCCTCCTGCATGGCTGATAATGTCTGACCTTAGCTTTATTATAATGTATTATTTGAAGATAATCATATTCGCTGATGTCATTCCACCCTCTGCTGAAGAAAAAGGCTGCTAAAAAATGACAACGTATTGTCTGCCGGAAACTAGGACGAATAGAACCTTTACTTCAACACGATAATAAACTTTAGAACAGAACACGTTGTACTTTTCCTTCTTCTCACAGGCCTTGAAATAACTAAGTAAACGAAAGTGCCCCAGGCCGCGTCTAAAGAGCGTTTCCATAAAAAAAGAATATTGCTATTTCTTTCATTGCTAAAATAAGCAAATAAAAAAAACGGTGAATTTTTCTTCCTGTTTCGTAAGTCTTCCTTATGATCACGTTCGAAGCAATATTCTGGGTTAGGCTGCAGTCAGTTCTTGTTAACAAGCAGATGGTGATGAGAGCGTGATAGGCCTGCTTAACGGCTCTATTTTCTTTGTCAGTCAGTCATGAGTTGCCAGATGCCTAAGTGTCCCATGTAACAGCCAGTCAGCCTCGCCATTCCAGCCAGCCCGTAAAGGGTGGATCGGAGCAGTGTCGACTCGTGTGTTTGAAGCATTTACTTCAATTCTCTCCCCAAAACGGGATGAAAAACTCGAGGTTGCACCAAATGATATCATATGGGATAACCAGACTAGTAATGCTGACTGTTAATATGGAAGCTGTACGTATAAGTGTGTGTGTGTGCGTGTGTGTGTGTGTGTGTGTGTGTGTGTGTGTGTGTGTGTGTGTGTGTGTGTGTGTGTGTGTGTGTGTGTTTTAGTGGGCGGTCTGACGTCATGCATCACAACAGGCAGTCCCACGCTGAGGACTGTCAAGGCCACCTGTTCCCCTCCTCCTCCTCCTCCTCCTCCTCCTCCTCCTCCTCCTCCTCCTCCTCTTCCTCCTCCTCCTCCTCCTCCGGTCACCGTAAAGGAATAATGCGACCTTTTCCGTCAAGCAGTTTTAAGCTGAGATAAACACTGGAGGAGGAAGAGCTGCTGCAAGTTTTCGCAATCGGTAATTAATGTTTGTCTCCCCGCACATCTTTTTTGTCTAGTTCCGTTTTGCTTGTCTTCCGGTACCTAAAATAATAGTAGTAGTATTTGTAGTATTTGTAGTAGTAGTAGTAGTAGTAGTAGTAGTAGTAGTAGTAGTAGTAGTAGTAGTAGTAGTAGTAGTAATAGTAGTAGTAGTAGTAGCACTAATAGTAGAGATAACATTGATTATAATGAGCACGCCAATTTTCCTGTTTTAGAGAACATTTTATTTTATCTTGCATGATGATGATGATGATGATGATGATGGCTGTGATGCTGATGACAGTAATGGTGATGATGACGATGACGAAGACGATGATGCCTCCAGATCCTTTGCCTCAATACTTACTTGTACGTACGAAGGTTTCTCTACAATCAGCCACCCAAGTTTCCTCTGTCAAGCATCAAATTTCTCTTAAAACAACGCAAAACGACTACCTGGAGGCTCTTTGCCCGTCCATCAGGTCTTGTGGAGTTAGTTATCAAGCTTACTGAAGGCGAGACAACGGAGATAAAAGAAGAACAAGAAAGAAATACACTTCGCGATAGAAAACGGTACTGATTCCCTCTGAAGGATCACCTGTAAGAGTTGGTCATTGTAAAGTCAAGAGAGGAAAATATACGAGGAAAATTTTATGGTGGATGATGCGACGAGACGAGAAAACGTAAGATAATCTGTCAGTTTTTTTTTTTTTTTAGTTGAGGCCAAAGAGATTTTTTTTCCGAAAGTTGGCATTCATATAAAAATTTAAATCATAAAAATATAGTCATACATAAATAAAGTGGTAAGGTTACGTTTGTTGCTTTGTCATGTTATCATTGGAAGGAGTATATAGCAGATATTATGATTGCAAGTCAGTGATCATTCATTTATATCTCACGATGATTCCTCCTTCCAGCCTTTGCACCTAAGATAACAGCAGCTTACTGTTTTCTTAATGAATGAATGAATGAATAGATAAATACATGAATAAATTAATAGATAAATAGACAGATAGATAGATAAATATAGATTAATAGATAGATAGATAGATAAGTAGATGAATGAATAAAACAAAGAGAGAGAGAGAGAGAGAGAGAGAGAGAGAGAGAGAGAGAGAGAGAGAGAGAGAGAGAGAGAGAGAGAGAGAGAGAGAGAGAGAGAGAGAGAGAGAGAGAGTCATATGCTCCTATGTATGTATGTATTATACACGTATGTATGTATGTTTCTATGTGTGTATGTGTGTGTGTGTGTGTGTGTGTGTGTGTGTGTGTGTGTGTGTGTGTGTGTGTGTGTGTGTGTGTGTGTGTGTGTGTGTCCATGCTCCCCACTATGGCCACCAAGCACTGCCCCCCCCCTCCACCCCTAATAACAAGGAGTCGTGTCGAGTGAGATATGCGTGCACAGCCTGGCAAGTCACCCCTCTTATGTTTGCGTGCGTGCCGGGAATACACTTATCCAAACACTGCATACATACATAATCTTCTCTTTACTCTGCTCTTTCATACATGCGCTGCTCTATTGAACGCGATGAAGCAATGACGTTGGGTTTTTATAGACTTGGATTCCCTTGACAGTGCCCTCGTGATATAGGCTCCAGATGGCCGAGGGGAGAGAGAGATGCTGTGCCATAAATCTGAGCGGGAGATGAAACCGCGAAAACAGAGGTGTCACTTTTCCCCGTTTATTTCAGGGTTATTAAAGAGTTTCTCTCTATGGCTCTTTCACTTGAGGCAGCCAGGTGGCGGATGGGGATGTGATGCTGCGTTCAACCAGCTGGCCAGCCATCACGAAACAATTACGTGATCTTACCCTGCAATTTCCATGCACGGGAAACGGGGAAGACGAGAGTGTCGCCAGCCATTGAGCGACTGGAGAGTTACCTTCGCGTGGGCGTTATGAACAAAAGGAGGGAGGAGGAGAAAAAGAAGTACGACTACGAGGAGGAGGAGGAGGAGTAGGAGGTGGTGGTGGTGGAGGAAGGGAGGGGGAAAAAGAGAAACTGTATCCACTCTTGGTTTTACAAGTGGAGAAAGCTAAGGGAAGTGATCAAGGGGTCCGCCATTACCAGTGTTGTCGTTGCCATTACTGCGGTTACCAGAGGGCCGCACAGCTCCACCTGCCGCTGTTATTACCGCTGCTGTTTCCCTCCCAAGCCATTGTTACCTTGCCTACAGCGTCGCCGCCAACTCACTGCTAGCCGGGGAAATGCACCTGAAGGGGAACCTCGCACGCATTTTTCCTTTTATTAATACCAGAAAAATATGCGTTGATGTGGTGATATAGAAAATGGTCAGCGGTCGGGGCGCGAAATATTACTAGTACGACGAGGAAGTTATGATGTCAGGGTTGAATGGCGCAAGCATGGAAGAAAACGGAGTGAAGTGGGAGGAAAAAAAAAAAAAGACATGCAGAAAGCGCACGTTATTTGCCGCTGTTAAAAAAGAAAATAGTATCCGGGTTTGTTAGCTAATAGGGGGGGGGAGGGGAGGGGGGGAAGGTGTTTACAAATGAATTAATGGTGTTTATCTAACGTCTTGCTAATGCTGCTTTTTATATTTCCTGTTCTTCTCTATATTTACTTGTTCCTTCCATCTTTCCTTTTTTTTTATTTGTTTTATTTATATCATATTCGGGATTTTAGTTTCAATGTTTATATTAAAAATTCTTCTTCATTAGTATTTTTCACACGTTTATAAGGAATTTCTTCAATAATTTGTTGTTTTCATTTGTTGAGGGAATTACGGACTTTCGCGTTTGTCATGTGTGTGTGTGTGTGTGTGTGTGTGTGTGTGTGTGTGTGTGTGTGTGTGTGTGTGTGTGTGTGTGTGTGTGTACGGAGATACAATAGGGCGGAGTCAGTGGTTTGTGGGAAGTGGTGACCCTCTTTGCCCACTCCTCCAACACTATCTTGTTCCTCCAGGGTGTTGTGTTCCTCCTCCTCCTCCTCCCCCTCCTCCTCCTCCCCCTCCTCCTCCTCCTCTTCCTCCTCCTCTTCCTCCTCCTCCTCCTCCTCCTACTCGTGCTGCTCCTCCTCCTTTTTTTCAATTTCAACCTCATCCTCTTTCTTCCTCTCCTAACTTTCTGCTCTCTCCTTATCTTTCTTAATCTTGTTTTTGGAATTTGGATTTGCGTCTCTCTCTCTCTTTCTTTCTCTCTCTCTCTCTCTCTCTCTCTCTCTCTCTCTCTCTCTCTCTCTCTCTCTCTCTCTTTCTCTCTGTTGTCCTTCTAAACCGTATCGGTCACTCGAATTTCATCACAGAAAAGGAGGAGGAGGAGGGGGGGGGAGGGGGAGGAGGAGGAGGAGGAGGAGGAGGAGGAGGAGGAGGAGGAGGAGGAGGAGGAGGAGGAGGAGGAGGAGGAGGTGGTGATGGTGGTGGAGGATAAAGAGGAGGTGGATGAAAACGAGATGCAGGAGGAGGAGGAGGAGGAGGAGGAGGATACTCAGGTCACCGAGCTTCTTATTTCACTCTCCTCTTCTCCTCCTTCTCCTTTACATCTGAAGCTCCTCCAGAACAACATTTCCAGCATCTCTCTCTCTCTCTCTCTCTCTCTCTCTCTCTCTCTCTCTCTCTCTCTCTCTCTCTCTCTCTCTCTCTCTCTCTCTCCAATCTGTTAACTCAGTCACGTATTATTAAAATGAAATCGATTAGCAATTTTTGTCTTTTTAACTCAGATTAATTGTTTTGACTGGCGCGTCTGGTTGAGTGTTAGTGGCAGGTGGAGGTGAGAGAAGGAGGGAGGAGGAGGAGGAGGAGGAGGAGGAGGGAAGAGAAGGAGAGAGGAGAAGGAGAGAGGAGAAGGAGGTGAAAGAAGGAGGGAGTGTGGATGAATGAAAATGGTTGGGATGGGTGTGTAAGGATGATGTTTGAGGGAAGTGTGGGAATGAAGGAATAAAGAAGTGAGAGATGAGGAAAATAATAATTGTCCCGTCCCCCCCCCTTCTCTCTCTCTCTCTCTCTCTCTCTCTCTCTCTCTCTCTCTCTCTCACACTCTGGCCCTGAGGAACCGCCGGAGGGGAGGGAAGGAGGGAACGCGTGATCTTAGAGAATATACAATAAGCAATGAGGGTACGTCGAGAGAGAGAGAGAGAGAGAGAGAGAGAGAGAGAGAGAGAGAGAGAGAGAGAGAGAGAGAGAGAGAGAGATAGTCATGCCTGCCTTAATAATCTTTAATCACAAGGCCACCCACATTACAATCTCGCCTTCAAAAACCCGCAGAAAAAGTGAGTGAAAGGATTGACTACTCTAAAGTGGAATGTGTGGAGGAGTGTTGTGGTGTGGAAGTGAGGGAGTGAGGCGTGGAAGGTATCTGAATCTGTCCTCACTGACTTATTGACTGCCTAACTGACTGATTGGCTAAGGGAGTGAGTGAGTGAATGAGTGTGTGAGTGTCTGACTGACTGAATAAGTGGCTAAGGAAGTGAGAAAGTGATTTACTTACTGACTGATTGACTGACTGACTAAGGAAGTTAATGAATAAATAAATGAGTGCTTGATTGAGTGACTTACTGGCTTACTAAGCTATCTGACTGACTGACTGACGCAACAAACAAATACTGATAACCTAATTAAATTGATAACATGCAATAGGTGTGAGGAAGGAGTGTGACTGACTGACTGACTGACTGACTGACTTATTATCCAACTATGACCGATAACGAGTACTGACTGAAATGCACCTTGGAAGGGAAGTCACGGATAATCGATGACTGGAAATAAGAAAATATGATAAAGAGATGAATATGTAAATTGAATAAAAGTGAATTCTTGAGAGGAAGAAAAAGGAACCAGAGTGAAGGAGAGAGGAAGTGAGAGGAAGAAAGAGTAGATGGAGGCGTGGTATGGAAGGGAAGGAAGTAAGGATGTGGAGAGGAGGAGGTATGGGTGGAGGAACACATAGGAACACATAGGAAGAACAAACAACAACAGGCCTGCTGGCCCTTACGAGGCTGTTTGTGAGACTACACTATCTACTCTAGAGTGTAGGATACAGGATAGTAAGGGTGAAGGCTTCTCTCCCCAGCCATGGCTGGCAGGGAAAGGAAGGCCAACCAAGACCATACTGTCACTACCACTACTGCTACCACTACTTCCTGGCAAGCGATGTCAGGTCACTAGCGACGTCTTTTGAATCGACATTTCGTAAATTAGGTACATCAGGATGAACTTACTCAAAGTTTGCTACGTTAACGGATAGTATTTTAGTTGTGGATTGGCTTCTAAATATTTGTCAAGTCTATTTTTGAACGTAGTAATTGTTTTACTGTCGACGATATTGGCGGGCAGGGAGTTCCAAACATTAACGATCCGATTGAAAAAGAAGTGCTTGGCTTCGTTTGATGTGAATCTTTTACCAGTAATCTTAAAAGAATGACGTCGTCTTGTTATATTTGATCGATCAAAAGTAATGTAATCTTCTACATTGATATTATCGAATCCTTTGATTATCTTGAACATTTCAATTAAATCCCCTCGCATCCTTCGTTTTTCTAGGCTGAATAAGTTTAGTTCTTTAAGTCTTTCTTCATAAGGTTTATTTTTCAGCCTTGGAATCATTTTTGTTATTCTTCGCTGGACTCTTTCCAGTTTGTCAATGTCCTTTCTGTAATATGGGGACCAAAACTGTACGCAATACTCAAGATGGGGTCGTACTAGTGAATTATGCAGTTTTAATATGACTTTTTCTGATTTATTTTCGAAAGTACGCCCAATAAAGCCGACCAATCTGTTAGCAGTTTTAACTACCTCTGAACAATGTTGACTGGGTTTTAAATCGTTTGATATTGTGATTCCCAGATCTTTTTCTTTATTTACTGTAGAAAGTGATTTACCATTCATTGAGTACTGAACGTGATCATTATTTCTTCCGATGTGTAGTACCTTGCATTTTTCAACGTTAAATTTCATTTGCCATTTATTGGCCCAAGACGTTAGTCGATCTAGGTCTGATTGTAAGACTTCTCTGTCAATTGTCGTAGTTACTTTGCTGAGAATTTTCGTATCGTCAGCGAATTTCGATATTTTGCAAGTGATCCCATCATCTATGTCATTAACATATATCAAAAATAAGACAGGACCAAGCACTGAGCCTTGTGGTACGCCACTTTTAACGTTTAACCATTGAGAGGAGACACCGTTTAAGACTACTCTCTGCTTACGTTCAGAGAGCCAGTCCAGAAGCCAATTGTAAATGCTACCAGAGATACCATGAGTCATTAGTTTATTAAGCAATCGTTGATGAGGTACTTTATCAAAAGCCTTTTGAAAATCCAGATATATGACATCTACTGCTCTGCTTTCATCGTACGCGTCAAAAACATTGTGGAAGAAGTCTAATAAGTTAGTTAAGCATGAACGTTTATTACGAAAACCATGTTGTGATGGTTTTATTATATCGTTGTCTTCAAGGAATTTCACCACATTGTCACGAATGATTGTCTCCATTAATTTACATACAACTGATGTCAGACTGATTGGCCTATAATTTCCGGGTTGTGACTTGTCCCCCTTTTTGAAGATTGGTGTTACATTTGCACGTTTCCAATCTGATGGAACTTTACCATCTCTTAAGGATTTATTGAATAAGATTGTAAGCGGTTTACTGATCTGGTGCTTGACCTCTTTCAAGATTCTTGGGGAAATTTTATCTGGTCCAGGGGTTTTGTTTGTTTTCATCTTATTGATTTTTTGCAAAACGTCATTTTCTACTATGAGTATATCATTTAAGAAGTTTACGGTCCCTCTAATCTCAAGTGGCTGAAACGATGAACAATCCTCTTCTGTAAATACGGATGCAAAAAAGTTATTAAGGATTGTAGCCATTTCGTTTTCGTCATTTGTGTGATTTCCATGTCCTTTAGTAAGTGGACCGATATTGCAGGTAAGGGCTTTTTTACTCTTAACAAAACTATAAAATTCTTTAGGATTTGATTTACATGATTCCGCTATATATTCTTCCAGGTTTTTCTTGCTACGCTTTATCAATCTCTTAGTATCGCGACGAATTCTGTCAAACTCTACTTTATCATCTTGGCTTTTAGTTAATATGTACTTATTGTACGCATGTTTTTTGAGAGTGAGGCTGTTTTTTATCTCTTCGTTCCACCATTTTGGTTTGTTCTTCCTTGCTGAACGTCTGTATCGATACGGTACACATACGCTTATAACTTCATTCAGTTTTGTGGTAAAGGCCTCCCATGACTTATCAATATCTGACTCTGACAACAGTTCACTCCAGTCAGTGTCTTCTAGAATTGATCGCATTCTGATGAAATTCGCCCTTTGATAATTTGGTACCTTCTCCTTACTGTCTTTTACTTTTATTTCCTTAATTTTCAAATTGAACGTGATTATTCGATGGTCACTAGAACTGAAAACTGGGCCGACATTTACGTTACTGACTAAATCTTTACTTGTTGAAAGAATGAGATCAAGGGTATTTAAGTCTCGCGTCGGTTCGTGAACGTGTTGATGTAATTCGCTCTCTAATAAGTTCGTGTACAGGTCGTGTCCTGTATGAGATCGTAACGGATTTCCCCATCTCGTTACTGGCAAATTAAAATCACCCATAATAATTGTCTCGCATTGACTAATTGTTTCGGAGATTGATTCGAATAGTAAACGGTCAATTTCAGCGGTGCGCCCCGGTGGTCTGTAAATCAATCCGAGTATTTTTCTACTTGAGTTACTCTTTAATTCGATAAAAACTGTGTCAATACCGTTGATGGGTTCTGTTTTAATGGAGATCGGATGGAGCGAGCTGTGAATATATAGGATTACACCACCGCCAATTTTGTTCTCTCTTTCACAGCTAAAGATTGTATAACCAGGTAACTGAAATTCTGCAATGTAATCTCTGTTCGACGTATCTAACCATGATTCTGTGACTCCTATGATGTGGTACTGATCCATCGCCGCGAGAGCTTCGAGGTCTGTGAATTTATTTCTGATGCTGCGAGCATTTACATAACAAACTTTAATATGTGGATCAGCAGTGGCATTAGTATTTGGATCAGCGGTGGCATTACACGGAGCAACTACGACGTCGTTGCTGCTCTCGTTCGCTCGGCGTTTTTTGACCTATTGAGAATAACTTGGAGGAGGAGGAGGAGGAGGAGGAAGAGGAGGAAGAGGAGGAAGAGGAGGAAGAGGAGGAGGGAATGTGGAATGATAACTCGATACCTTCAACTCAACAGAGAAAGAAGTCACGCTTTATCTCTCTCTCTCTCTCTCTCTCTCTCTCTCTCTCTCTCTCTCTCTCTCTCTCTCTCTCTCTCTCTCTCTCTCTCTCTCTCTCTCTCTCTACTTTTCCTTCAAATCGCTCCCATCTCCATTCCCTTCCTCCCCTCCTTCCCCCTCACTTATCTCACTCCTCCGCTCCCTTCTCTCCTCCTCCTCCTCCTCCTCTTCCCCCTGACCTCTGCCTCAGGGAAGGTCGCCTAACGGGATGGTCCACAGGCACGTGTACGTATGGCTCCCCCGCGCGTACACACACACACACACACACACACACACACACACACACACACACACACATTGCGTCAAATTTAAACACATGATTATTAAAATTTATGTTCTTTTGTAATTCTTCTTCAATATTCAAGTACGCACACACAGGTATACACATGTAAATTACGTACATATATATAAACAAGTCGTGACTAAGGCCACAACACACACACACACACACACCACACACACCCACACCACACACACACACACACACACACACACAGGCACACACACACACACACACACACAGAGGCACACACACACACAGGCACGTCACGCATTCTCAGATCCATTACATCGATAACGTCACTCTATATGTATGTATGTATGTATGTATTTATGTATTTATGTATGTATGTATGTATGTACAGTACCTACCTATCTCTTTATCTATCATGAAGGTAAGTAATTATGATATTTAACGTATTCACATCCAATCGTATTTGTCTATTTAGATGTGTACAGGTGTATGTATTAAGTATGTGTGTGTAAATATGCATGTGTGTATGTATGTCTTGGTGATGTCATGTACGTAGTTATAAGAAGGAATGTAACTGTAAATAAAATGGTGACTTCATGATGTATACAGGTGGTCGTCCCCTACATCCTCCTCTTCTTCCTCCTCCTTCTCCTCCTCCTTCTTCTCCTCCTCCTCCTCCTTTAATACACATTCTTCATGCTTATTCCCAACCCAGTTTTATTATTACTATTCTCATTCTTCCACTTTCCTTACAGTATTCTTTTTCTCTCTTTTCTTTCATATTTCCTTGTTCCTCCACTTTTTTTTCTTCCAGTTTTTCTTCCTCTTCTCCTTTCATTTATATGTTCCTCTTCATTCCTTCCTCTTCCTCTTTCACTTCTACATTCCTTTGCACCATCTTTATCTCTCTCTCCTTCCTCCTTGTATTCTTTCATTACTCTTCTTACTCGTTTTTCTCTCTTTTCCTTCTATTTTTATTTTCTCCTCCTCCTCTTCCTCCTGCTTCTCCTTGCGGGTCGGCAGGAAGGGAAGAAAAGATTGATTTGATACGAAAAACAGACTGTTATGAAGCGACCTGAAGGAGGAGGAGGAGGAGGAGGAGGAGGAGGAGGAGGAGGAGGAGGAGGAGGAGGAGGAGGAGGAGGAGGAGGAGGTTCCTGGTTCACTTCCTGCGTCATGGGAAGGAAGAGAAAAGCGGAAAAAACATACAATAAAGAAAAGTTTAAAAAAAAATTGAAGAGTGGATGAAGCAGAAAGATGATGGATTTGTCTTTTTTTGAGTGATTCGAATACGCAACAAAGAAAAGACAAGAAGAAAAAGATAGAAATATAGTTCATCTTCTCTCGCAATGAAGAAGGGAATGTGAAGGATGGAACCGAACATATAATTAAGTTAAACTCAATCAATTAAAAGTGTAAGGAATGAAAATAGATTATAATGTTATAACTATTTTTTTTTAACTCAATATTAGAAGGGATTTCGAAGATGGAACAAAAAACTCGCAGTAATAACAATAACAATAAAAACAATAATAATAATAAATATGATAACAACAATGATGATAATAATGAAAACAATAATAATAATAATAATAATAATAATAATATGACAGCCTGCAACATTGAATAAAAATATATAATTACGTACTAGATAAATAAGATAACCAAAAATATCTGTTAACATAATAGAACAAGTCAACAGAAGAAAAAAAATAGAAGAAAAAAATTAGTATGACAGACAGCACCATTAAATAAAGATATATAATTACATACAAGATAAATAAATTAACTACAAATAACTGTTAACATAATTGAAAAAGTCAACAAATTTACTTATTTATAACTTCATCCCCATTTCCGTCCACAAAAAGAAAGGAGAGAAAAGAAATATAACAAAAAGGAAAAGAAGGAGAAGACAGAGAGAGAGAGAGAGAGAGAGAGAGAGAGAGAGAGAGAGAGAGAGAGAGAGAGAGAGAGAGAGAGAGAGAGAGAGAGAGAGAGAGAGAGAGAGAGAGAGAGAGAGAGAGAGAGAGAATGTCAAAATGATAAGGAGGCGAGGAAGGGAAGCACGTGACTCACCTGTTAATGATGACACCTTGTATATGTCACCTGTCTCTCTCTCTCTCTCTCTCTCTCTCTCTCTCTCTCTCTCTCTCTCTCTCTCTCTCTCTCTCTCTCTCTCTCTCTCTCTCTCTCTCGTTTGTGACCCAGACCTGAGAATTATCGAAAGGATACGAACAATTACCTGGCCAGTTTTAATGATGGCATTTTGTTACCTGGATGAAAACTGGCTACCACAAGGGAGGGAGGGAGGAAGGAAGGGAGGGAGGAAGGAAGGGAGGGTCAAGGTACTCGTATCACCAGGTAGAAAGTAGTGATGGTGTAGTATGACGAGTGAAATTCCGATGTGTTGATGTCCTATTTGAGGCTTATTCATTATTACTATTATTATTATTATTATTATTATTATTATTATTATTACTATTATTATTATCATTATTGTTGTTACTATTGTATTTTTTCTTATAGTAATTGTTATTGCTATTTCTAATTCACTTCCGCCAACGAGGTTCAGCAAGATGTTATGTTTCGTTTTTACCTTGTTTATTTGTCTGTCGGTGTGTCTGTCTGTTTGTTGGTATGTTAGCAATTTCCTTAAGACTCCATACAAAGCAACCTCATAAAACTTCATTAGCATTACTCCGTACCATAGATCTCCCCTCCATTACATTTTGAAAGTCAAAAGTCAAAGGTTAAGGTCAGGAAAAATGAAGTCGCCAATAGTATTCCCTTTGAACGTTATCTTGTGTGTTACATTCGGCGCACCTAATTTCAAACAAGAATAAAACAAAAATCACAACTGTGTCAAAACCACCACAACTTAAAAAAAAAAAAACCTTCCCCAACATGACCCCCTACCCAAATAATTCATCGTATTATTATTTTAAAAAAAAATCGAGATCAGGAATAATTCACGAATATTAGTGGCGGTGGAAGGGGTACTTGGCTCTACTGAGTGTCTCTCTAGCTTCATACTACTGCTACTACTACTACTACTACTACTTCTATGACTACTACTACTACTATGACTACTACTACAACTACTTTGAAATCGAAGAATGGAAATTATAAAGTTTTAATTTTTTTATGCGATGTTAAACACATAGATACACACACACACACACACACACACACACACACACACACACACACACACACACACACACACACACACACACACACACACACACACACACACACACACACACACACACACACACACACACACACACACATATAAACACACACGAGAAGAGGGAACAAAGTATAAGATAGAAGTGTTATCAGAAAAAAAAGGAAAAGGAGGAGGAGGAGGAGGAGAGGA
Organism: Metacarcinus magister; assembly: GCA_029783475.1. Classification (NCBI taxonomy): domain Eukaryota; kingdom Metazoa; phylum Arthropoda; class Malacostraca; order Decapoda; family Cancridae; genus Metacarcinus; species Metacarcinus magister. The sequence continues at coordinate 4,493,898 of JAPQNM010000016.1, forward strand.
GGAGGAGGAGAGAAGAGTAAGGGCCAACCACTAGCTCTCCAAGACCTCTCAGTTTACCTTGACAATGCCCTGCCTTTCAACCACATACCCGCCCCGCCTTGCTAGATCCAGCTCTATCTACCCCTTCCCTTCTTCTAACCTTTCCTCTTCTCCTCTATCCCTTTCCCCGTCTCCATTACCCTTTTTCCCCTCCCTCTCTCTAGCCTCCTGCATCCTTGGCCAGCTCTCTAACACTGTCTCTCGGCCTCACTGCAACCAACGCCTCATAACCTCATTCTAACACGCCTTCTTGAGCTTCGTGTGGTCTGACTTCTCCTTTTGGTCCTCATTAAAAGGGAGGGATACGAACCGCCTGGGTACGAAAAAATGATATAATGGTGTGTTCCGGTTATGAAGAGGGCAATGGAGCGTTAAGATGAACAAATAAACAGAAGATTGTGAAGGGCGGAGGCTGCTGCTGCTGCTGCTGCTGCTGGGACAAGAAAGTGGTTCCCGGCGCTCAGGAAAAGTGAACGAATTCGAGGGTTTAAGGAGATAAGAAAAAGAAAAAAAAATGAGGCTCATGATGAAAATGATAGTGATTAGAAGCCTGGCCCAGTAAAAGTAAAAGTAAAAGGTAAGTACAATGAAGTTAGTGGTGATGATGGTGGTGATGATGATGACAATGATGATGATGATGATTATGATGATGATGATGATGATGATGATGATGATGATAATGATGATAATGATGATGATGATGATGATGATTATGATGATGATAATGATGTAACAACAACAACAATAACGTTAAATGAGAGGCCATGAACCATTGCAAACTTCTCACAATATACTGAAGTCGTGTCAGCAAGGTGGGAGGAAGGGATGAGGAGGGAGTAAGGGAGTGAGGGAGTGAGGGAGAGAGGGAGAGAGGGAGGGAGGGAGGGAGGGAGGGAGGGAGGAGCTGCGTGTAAGTACCTTCCCACAGTAAAGCAATGTGAGAAAAGTAATTCCATTTGAGGCCGCGTTCCTAGTCACTAACACACCTTGTTACTGCTCTCTCCATAATTTACTACTTAAATTGATGTAACAGGAGGAGGAGGAGGAGGAAAAGGAGGAGGAGGAGGAGGAGGAGGAGGAGGAGGAGGAGGAGGAGGAGGAGGAGGAGGAGGAGGAGGAGGAGAAAAAGAAGAAGAAGCAGAAGAAGAAGAAGAAGAAGAAGCAGAAGAAGAATAAGAATAATAATAAGAAGAAGAAGAAGAAGAAGAAGAAGAAGAAGCAGCAGCAGAAGAAGAAGAAGAAGAAGAAGAAGAAGAAAAAGAAGAAGAGGAAGAAGAGGAAGAAGAAGACCCAGCACATTCAGCAGCACAAGAAGAGAAGAAAAAGGAGATAGAGAAGGAGGATATATAAAGGAGTACATACGAATACGATGGAAGAGCATATGTGGTTATTTGCTCAACTTAACTACGGGTAAACTAGGCATGCGAAGGAGCAGTATAGAACAGATGAAGGCTCCTCCCCACCCCTCCCTCTCCTTACTAAAGTGACGACAGGACAAGTGAGACTAAGACACTGTATATATTCGTATTGATATCAACCAAAGGGAAAAACATGAACATTTTGGACTAGAGACGAAAGAAAAAGGGAAAAAATGGAAGAAGAGGAGAAGGAGGATGAGGAAGAAGAAGAATGGAAAATAACAATAAGCATACAAATGACATGCATAGCAACAACAACAACAATATCAACAACAACAACAACAACGACAATAAGAGAAAGAAGAGAGTGTTGCTGTGGGTAGGGATGTGGTCACGTCCTGCAGGTGATGTGGCCGTGAGCCTCGTGACCAGGGGCAGGTAACAGGTACAGGTAGGAAAGGGGATGCATACCTGAAGGAGGGAGGGGCAAGCACGGGTCACGGCCGACACCACCACCACCACTTTCTGGGCCTCCCTCAGGTATTTTAGGTCGTGAGGTCGCTTCTAACACCTGGTTTTCTTCTTTGATTAATGTGTTTCTTCTTCGTTTATTAATATCTTTGAAATT
>JAPQNM010000016.1:4500922-4508422 GCA_029783475.1 Metacarcinus magister
GAGGAGGAGGAGAAGGAGAGGAAGGAGAGGAGCGATAAAGAGGAGGAGGAGAGGAGGGAGAAGCGTAGGAGGAAAGGAAGAATGGGATGTGATACAAAGAGAGAGAGAGAGAGAGAGAGAGAGAGAGAGAGAGAGAGAGAGAGAGAGAGAGAGAGAGAGAGAGAGAGAGAGAGAGAGAGAGAGAGAGAGAGAGAGAGAGAGAGAAAAAAAATTGTGAAGCAGAGAGACCACAAATAAAGACTCCTAAACTCCCACACTGCCTTAGGGGGGCTGGTGAAGGAAACTATGCAGGGAAACCACGAAACGAGTGCGGAAAGAAGGAAGTAAGCAGAGAGAGAAGGGAAGCGGAAGGAGAGAAAGAAAGATAAAACAAGTACAGTACATCCAAATTAAAAAGTCTTAAAAAAAAACAATAAACTCTAAAGGAAAAACAATATACAGATTCCAAAACATAATAGACAATCGAAACCTATAACACAAGTTCCTCATGAAATTCTATCTATTAGTGTTATGGAAATGCATGAAAAGTAACAGAAGGGAGGATGAAGGGAAGAAAAGGGAGCTGGGAATCCAACCACGGAGGGAAGGGGATGGAAAGAGAAGGAAACTGTCATCCCTTAAGGAAACAAAAGCCCAGGATGTAACTCTCCCTTCACCCCTCAACGCGTCATTCCCACACTTGTTCCTGCTTCCGCGTACTGCCTACCACGCCCTCACCCCGCCCACAGCACACTCCTCTCTCTCTTCTCCTCTTCCAGTACCAACTCAGCCCCGGTATTCTCCAAGAGGCTCCAAAATTAGTAAGCAATGCACTCTTTGGGGACACACTAGGAGAGAAATGACGGGTGATGACAGAGAGCAGCAGGTGGTGGTTGGGTTAGACAGCGTTGTGGGGGGTTGGAAGGTAAGAGACACGCCTCTTCTCCAACCTCAACTGTGAGAATTCCAACGAAAATGATCAACCTCACATTCTGTCACGCCTCCACTTACCACTCCGGCAGAGGTAAGGCCTTTCACACCACCCACGCTTTCACACACCGCCCATATCTCACACACACCACCCAAAGGCATTTACACACCCATGGAACTCTCATATTGTGTAAGAAAACATGCAACACATATATATCTAGGCGCTGGCAACCTTCATGCACACGGAAGAGAGGCAGGAGGCATCGAGCAGCTTCACATCAGATGAAAAATTCTACGACAGAGCACAATAAAGGCAGAGGAAGGAGGGACATCAAAGAGAGACCACACGGCATATACTGTGTCTGCCTGGCTGAACCTAAGACGACTCGGAGCTGTCACGGAAGAACTATTGAGAGAAAGAAAGAAAGAAAAGAGAGAGAGAGTGGGAAGAAAGGAAAGAGAGAGATGCGAGCGTACAGTGACAAGGTCGGGTGAGTGCTTCCCTCCCCTTCCTCATCCCCCCTAAACGCACCATAACAAAGACGCAGCGTACTCTCACACGCCCCTCACCTCACCCTTCACCCCGCCGCTCTGTCTCTCCAGCATGCCAGCCCTGATGCCTAGCGGGGATCAGAGCCATCTTACGGCGGCTCGTGGAACATCTGGTGCCTCACTCGCGACCTCCACCAGGCAGGCACTCACCAAGGGAGGCGCGTTAGGGCCCAGCAAAACAACCCTAGAGTGAGAAAAACCAGTTCCCGTCACTCGTAACTGTACCAGGCAACTCAATTCTTGCTTCAGGGACTGCGGACATGTACCGTAACACAAGGGCCTCAAAAATTTGCGTAATGTAAGGGTTCCTGGTACCTTTTAAGCCTTGCCCCGTGTTACTTTGGGACCATAAAGTGTCATACGTATCTCCGTAACGATGGTGTATGTGGCGTTACCAGCAACACACACACGCAGCCTTTCCTGTACATATAACCAAGCTTGTTTTCTTCCCCTCACAAAGCCAAGGGGACTCACGCATCGTCACCGCCTTCTGCATGTAAATATTTTGGAATACTGAAGGTGCTGAGAGAGAGAGAGAGAGAGAGAGAGAGAGAGAGAGAGAGAGAGAGAGAGAGAGAGAGAGAGAGAGAGAGAGAGAGAGAGAGAGAGAGAGAGATGTGGAGGGTGCGTTGTGGAAGAGGTACGAAGGTGAAGTGGATAGATGGAGGGAGGAAGGGAGGAGTGATTATCGGGGGGGGGGTGAGGCCATAGGAAGGGGGAGATCATGGAAGAAAGAGGAGGAGAAGGAGGAAGAGGAGGAGGAGGAGGAGGAGGAGGAGGAGGAGGAGGAGGAGGAGGAGGAGGAGGAGGAGGAGGAGGAGGAGGAAAGCTGAGGATCAAGTAGGAAGTAGTTTTTCTCTCTTTAGCGTTCTTTGTATTAAATCCTGCGAGAGAGAGAGAGAGAGAGAGAGAGAGAGGAGAGAGAGAGAGAGAGAGAGAGAGAGAGAGAGAGAGAGAGAGAGAGAGGAGAGAGAGAGGAGAGGAGAGAGGAGAGAGAGAGAGAGAGAGAGAGAGAGAGAGAGAGAGAGAGAGAGACGTGACAGTAGTGAAGGAGGAAGGAGGGTGAAGCACAAATAACGATGAATGATAAGGAGGAGTGAGGGAGAAACAGTGTGGAAAGCATACGAGAAAAGTGTTGGAGAAGAGAGTTTCGTGATGGGAGGAGGCAATGGTGGGGGAGATGATGATGATGGTGGTGGTGGTGGTGGTGGTGGTGGTGGTGGTGGTGGTGGTGGTGGTGGTGGTGGTGGTGGTGGTGGTGTGGTGGTGGTGATGAGGGAGATAGTGGAGGGTGAGGGAGATGAGGGAGGACATAGCAGGCGACAAGTAGTGCAATGAGAGGCTTTGTGCAGAAGGAGAAGGCGAAGGAGGTGGAGGAGGAGGAGGAGGAGAGGAGGAGGAGGAGGAGAGGAGGAGGAGGAGGAGGAGGAGGAGGAGGAGGAGGAGGAGGAGGAGGAGGAGAGGAGGAGGAGGAAGAGGAGAGGAGGAGGAGGAGGAGGAGAGAGGAGGAGGAGGAGGAGGAGGAGGAGAATAATGAAGACTGAAGATGAGTCGAGGGTTGACCACCAAGCCTCACCACAGTCACGTCACACACACACACACACACACACACACACACACACACACACACACACACACACCATGACTGAGTGAGCTTCAAGGGCAGAGAACTACATAAATACACTAATCCAGAAGTGAGGGAGGTGGAGGGAAGCCAGCAAAGAACAGGTGAGGTGGACTGAACAGGTGTAACGATAAGGTGTAGACAGGTACATAAATAATAATCAGGTGTAGAAGAGAACGAGACAAGTATATGAATCACAGGTAGTACGTACACATGTATGCATAAGCAGGTGTTGAAAGGTGTAGCAGAGAGATGTGAGGAGGTGTACAGTATATACAGGTAAATACAGGTACAGACCAAGAAGTTACATGCGAATAAAGATGAAAATAAACATTGAGAAGAGCATGAAGTCAACGATTTAATAATAGGTACTGAAACGTGCCAAAAAAATGAAATAAAATTACTACTACACACACACACACACACACACACACACACACACACAAAAAAAAAGAAAAAAGAAAGAAGAAAGATACAAGGAAAAAGAATGAAAAGAAATACAAGAACGTGACGAAACATTACGTAGCACAAAATATGACGGAGCAAAATAAAGAACAAAAGGAAACACGCAACAGAAACTCGAGAAAATGAACACCAAAAAAAAGAAAGAAATGATAAATAACAGAGATTAACAAGGCACGCGATAAATAAATGAGGAATAATTGCAGAACAAGACGAAGAAGAAGAAGAAGAAGAAGAAGAAGAAGAAGAAGAAGAAGAAGAAGAAGAAGAAGACGAAGAAGAAGAAGAAGAAGAAGAAGAAATAAAAAAAAGGAGGATAAGAAAGAGGAGGAGGAGGAGGAGGAGGAGGTTTCAGGAACGTTTCACAGAGAAAAATTGTGATCGTTGCAATCTTTCCTTGTTTACACAGAGAGGAAGAGGGAGGTAAGAAACGTGGGTGAAGGAGAGAGTAAGGAAGAGGAAGAAGCGAAGAGGGGAAGAGGGGAAGGGGAAGGAGGAAGTGTGGGAAGATGTGTAGGTGTTTTGGGAGGGAACAACAGAGCAACAGCAGGAGGAGGAGGAAGAGGAGGTGGAGAAGGAGGAGGAGGAGGAAGAGGAGGAGGAGGAGGAGGGAAGTTGTGGAGAAGAGGGAGGATGATGAGACACGGCTGGCTTCCTCGGTCACTCCTCTCTCTCTCTCTCTCTCTCTCTCTCTCTCTCTCTCTCTCTCTCTCTCTCTCTCTCTCTCTGTTGCAAAGAAGGTGACAGAGAGACGGAGTGAGGAAGAAAATGAGAGAGGATAGGAGATAGAGGGAAAGAGTGAATGAAGGGAGATGAAAACAAGAGGAAAAAAGAGGAATAAAGGAAGAACTGGAGGATGGAAAAAAATAAAAGTAATGAAAGAAAGAAGAAAGGAAGGAAGGAAGGAAGAGCTCAGGTGTGTACCAATTGAAAGGTGACAGAAGGAAGAGACAAAGGTGTGAATAGGAAGATAATGAGTGTGTGGAGAGGACACGTGAATTTTACCTGTCCTCTTCTTCTTTTTCTTCTTCTTCTCTTTTTCCTCCTCATCCTCCTACTCCTACTCCAGCAACCTCATCACATCTTCAACAACCAGAAACCTAGACCTTTACTTCCTCGCTCTTCACCCAATCCATCACGGAGCCCCATCGACTACCACGCATTTCCCTCATCAACGCGTCTTAATAGGGAGAAGGAGGGAGAGGAAAGAGGCGAAGGAGACGAAGTAGGGGACAGGGCTTCCATTGTCTCTTACTCTCACTGCATTAGGTAAACAGTGGCGTTGATTTAATGGGTAATTTTACACCTTCATTGTGTTAGGTGAAGAGATGTGTGTGTTGATACTAGATATCCAACGTGCGTGTGTGTGTGTGTGTGTGTGTGTGGAGTTGACTTAGTGAGGCTTGGTTTGTGTACGCATACGGTATATGGGATGCATGTGTACGTATGTGTATGTATGGGTGGGTGGGTGTATGTAAAGGTAGGAGGGGTGTGTGTGAGGGTTGGTGATGTCATATGTGTGATGATATGGCTTGGTGGTCACGGTGTTGTGGTGGTGTGTGTGTTACGGTCCACGTGTTGTCGTTACCTTTATGTTACGGGTGCGCTTTTCCGTCCGCTGTGTAATTTCCTTTATTTTCTATTATACAAGACAATACTGACCTTGTTTAGTTTATAGTAGTTTTGGGTGTATGTAGGTGGTCTTTATTATATCTTTCAGGAAGTAGTTAATGTGTGGGTGTGTTATATATTTAGTTTATGTGATTAATCTCTCAGTTTCTTTTGATTTATGTGATAATCTTGGTTTTTAGTTCCTCCACGGCTCAAATTTCTTAACGATGCATTGAGGCTGAAAGGCTGAACGAAGTCATTTGTGCGTTGCGTTCTCTTATTTGATGCTTGATGTAAATTCGCGTGTATCAGTTTAAGACCAAATACATCATTTCAAACACGCCATTCCTCTGTTACACGTTTTCTTTCATGTATCGCGGAAAATGATCTCAACTTTAGTATCTCATTTGATTACTGTGTTGCATATCGCCGAGAGAGAGAGAGAGAGAGAGAGAGAGAGAGAGAGAGAGAGAGAGAGAGAGAGAGAGAGAGAGAGAGAGAGAGAGAGAGAGAGACACGACTATCGCCACAAACGGTTCCTCACGTTACAAAGTGGCGTCTTCGTGGCCGCTCCTCCTCCTCCTCCTCCTCCTCCTCCTCCACCTCCACCTCCTCCTCCTCCTCCACCTCCTCGTATTCCCTTCATCGTTCGTTATTCGACACTTTGTTAAGCCAAGGTTGCGGTGTCGTGTCTTGAGCTGCCTCTGTTATGTCATTACTTAGTGCCGCGCTACGCTTTACGGTTATCTTGCGTTACGCTAAGTTATCATTATCTTTATTATTTCCAGTTTGGTGCGTTACTTCCCGTTTTTTGGGCGTTGGTTCGGCGTAAGTTGCGTCCATGGGTGTCGGTGGGTGAGTGGGTGGGTGAGTAGGTGGGCGTGGCAGCTCGTGTTCCTATGAGTGACAGTGGGAAGTGACTGCAAGGGTGACGCTACTGCTCTTAATTCCTTCCTTCCTTCCTGCATGTGTTTTACGGGTCTTGCCCTCCTCCTCCTCCTCTTCCTACTACTACTACTACTACTACAAGAAAGAGAGAGAGAAAGAGAGAGAGAGAGAGAGAGAGAGAGAGAGAGAGAGAGAGAGAGAGAGAGAGAGAGAGAGAGAGAGAGAGAGAGAGAGAGAGAGAGAGAGAGAGAGGTGAGTGACACAATATAAGATAACAGGGAGAGCGAATAAAAAAAACAGGGAGTGGGAGAACCTGGAAGAGGGAAGAGATAAATGAGAGGGAGAGGGAAAAGTGAGAGGAAGATAAACTCACCACTTCACGCCCACTCAGAAAACCTCCTTGTAAGAAAGACGAAAAAAAAGATGAAAGAAAACATGCACCCACACACACACACACACACACACACACACACACACACACACACACACACACACACACACACACGAATTCAAATTGTCCGCTAAACCCTTTTATAATTCTTTTAAATAGAGTCAAAATATCTCAAAATTGATCACTTGCATTATCGACGGTGATTTTTTTTCCCCTAATAGTTCCCGAGTGACCCTTTCTTACCTGTGTTGGCTGCCAAACAGATAAGTAAACAGGTAGGTAGGTGTTTGCCCTAGAGAGAGAGAGAGAGAGAGAGAGAGAGAGAGAGAGAGAGAGAGAGAGAGAGAGAGAGAGAGAGAGAGAGAGAGAGAGAGAGAGAGAGAGAGAGAGAGAGAGAGAGAGAGAGAGAGAGAGAGAGAGAGAGAGAGAGCTGTACCTGTGCTGTACCGCTAAATTACAGGTGACGGCTGAGGTAATGTTGCTCATTATCCTAGAGGTTCCCGACCATCATTGTCATCTGTCGGCTGGTTGGAGAGGAGGCTTTTTTTCTTCTTCTTCTCTCTCTCTCTCTCTCTCTCTCTCTCTCTCTCTCTCTCTCTCTCTCTCTCTCTCTCTCTCTCTCTCTCTCTCTCTCTCTCTCTCTATCAATTTTTTTTCCTGCATTGCCTTCTTTGTAACCTTCTCAATTGTTCCTTCATTTCCCTTTCTAATTCCATCTAAAGTCATGATTGCTTCTAATTTACTATTCCTATTTTGGTAGTTGCATTGTTTTCCCTATTGTGTTTTGTCTCCTGATCATAATTGTGTTTTTTTTTTGTGTGTGTTTGTTTGTGTTTTTTTTGCTTCGTATATATTAAGTTTCTGTTATTTTTTCTTTGATGCTTCTCTTCCTCTTTCTTTTCCTTCGCCTTCCTTATCTCCTCCTCGTCCTCCTAATTTTGCAGTTCACCGTTAACGAAAAAAAGGCTACAAGACAAGAAAAAGTTGTTTAGTAAGGATCCCACTCTTCTTCATCCTTCTCTTCCTGCAGGCCCTCCTTCTCCTCCTCCTCCACTTCTATTTT
>JAPQNM010000016.1:4518422-4520922 GCA_029783475.1 Metacarcinus magister
CACACACACACACACACACACACACACACACACACACACACACACACGTTCATCATCAACTGAGTAAAAAACATGAAATTATAATTCAGAAAGAAACTACCTCCTCCTCCTCCTCCTCCACCTCCACCTCCTCCTCCTCCTCCTCCTCCACCTCCTCCTCCTCCTCTTCCTCCTCCTCTCCTCCTCCTCCTGCAATAGTACCATCGTGAGAGGTCAAAGGTTAGTCTTGTAGTATTTTCACCAGCAAAGATTGATGGTGATGGAGGCAACTGAGGGTGATGAACGAGTATTGTGATGATAGTGACAGTGATGGTGATGCTGATGATGATGGTGATGATGGTGGTGATGGTAGTAAAGGGTAGTAATGGTGATGTAAGCAATGTAAGTAATCGATGTAACTGATAATACTCTTAGACTCTTAACTGATAAATTGTTTGTTCGTCTTGACCACTGATTGAGCGTGAAGTGGGACGGTATCTATGTGAATCTCTCTCTCTCTCTCTCTCTCTCTCTCTCTCTCTCTCTCTCTCTCTCTCTCTCTCTCTCTCTCTCTCTCTCTCTCTCTCTCTCTTTGTTTAACGCATTTTGACTCTCATTGAATATTTAACATGATTTTCACACTTTCTTTGGAACACACACACACACACACACACACACACACACACACACACACACACACACACACACACACAGACACACACACACACACACACACACACACGGGCTCCCAGGGCTGCAGAGTCCGCGGTTTTCTTAATGGAAGTGTTTGTCTGTGGAGGAGTAGTTTCCCACGGGTTCCAACACCCTTCACCACAATCCTAAACTTTACCGATAACCCAACGTCCCTACAACTACCACCAACACCACTACTACGACTACCACAACTACTACACTTACTACAACCACAATCTCTTAAGTAATCCTTCGGGAAAGTCTTAGAAAATACCAAACGAACAATAGCTATTACAACCATGACCACAGATAGACGCGAAGGCCTCTCTCTCTCCCCTCTACCTACTACTCCCTATCATTAGCTTCATTAACTACTATTACCACGACAAACCCTAAAGCCTATATACCTCTGACCAGCCAGCCACCAACCCACGTCCTCTCCTCCTCCTGGAACAACCACCTATAACTTGATTTCCAAACCTGATACTTATTGAAGGAGTTTTGTTCAACGTGGGTTAGGTTTGTCAAAAAAGTAAATAAGATATAAAGTAAAAATATATATAAGTGGATCAATTTCTTCGTCGTTGTTGGTTTCCCATAAATGTGGAAACGGTGCCAATTTGGTGTTCAGTAAGGCGAGGCAGTATTTTCACGCCTTGTGATTATATGTGTTTGTTTGATTTCTAGTTGTGTCAGTCAGTAAAAGTTTTCTATACGTTTTACATCAGACTATTTACCGCAATCCTCAAGTTAGTTCCGGTATAAAGTCTGTAAAGTGACATAAAAGTTTAACTACTGAGAGACATGACTGGCAAACTATTCCCTCATTCTAATTAAAATGAAGGAAGTGTTATAATTAACTATCAATTTCCTTCTTTTTTCATATTATTTCCTATTATCTAACCTTAATTGGTATGTATTTTAAGTGTAACAACATCACCTAACGTTCTTCTACGCATGTAAGTTTAAAATTATCTCAATTTCTGTATTCTCTCTTTCCTTCAATGTTAACTTATAGCCTCCTTCAGCAGCATCACAACCTCATCTCAAGAGTGCCATTCTACTCCCGGCACTGAACATTTTTTTCTCCCTCTGCCTCACTCACTCCTTCCGTCCCTCCCTCAGGTTCTCGATGGGCCAGTAACACCCGCTTGCCGCACACACATGCTCATTGGCGCGCGTCGGTAATGTTACTCGAATAAATGCTGTGGTGGTCTTCAAAGTGGCTTGCGGGAGTGTGATAACTGCCACTACTACCTTCACCTCCATTTACTCCTCCTTCTTTTCCTCCTCCTCCTTGCAACAAAACAACACGTCAACACTTCCTGGTGAAAACACAACAGATGACGAAGGGAGGAAGAAGCAGATGGAAAAGAAGGAGGAGAACGAAGAGAAAAAGGAGGAGGAGGCTGGAGAAGGTATATATGTAATGAGTAAGGCAGGTGGGTCAAACGAACCTAAGGAAGGTAGGTGCTGGAAGGCAGGTTAGAATCCGGGAGTAACGTTAGGTGGAGGAGGAGGAGGAGGAGGAGGAGGAGGAGGAGGAGGAGGAGGAGAAGGAGGAGGAGGAGGAGGAGGAGGAGGAGGAGGAGGAGAAGAAGAAGAAGAAGAGGAGGAGGAGGAGGAGGAGGAGGAGGAGGAGGAGGAGGAGGAGGAGGAGGAGGAGGAGGAGGAGGAGGAGGAGGAGAAGAAGAAGAAGAAGAAGAAGAAGAAGAAGAAGAAGAAGAAGAAGAAGAAGAAGAAGAAGAAGAAGAAGAAAAAGAAGAAGAAAAAGAAGAAGAAGAAGAAGAAGAAGAAAAGCAGAAGGAAAAATACTGGAAAAGCGACA
>JAPQNM010000016.1:4530922-4533422 GCA_029783475.1 Metacarcinus magister
ACTCCTACAACAGCATCCTCTCACTTTCGTTTTCTTCTTTACATGTCAAATTATCAATCATATTTTTCTTTATCTCTTAAACAGGTATTATTTCTGCAACCTGTCGCCTTTTAATACTTACAAAACATTAGTCATCCCAGAGACAAGCTTCCTGTGACAATACCTATATACCTTCCCGCTCTTTCTCTCTCTCTCTCTTTCTCTCTCTCTCTCCCTACAAGGTACATTCTTAATCATCCCCGTTCAGCAACATTAATCAGGATCCCTCCCTTTCCATCACCCTCACCACGCATTCCAGCAGTCTTATAGCCCTTTCATCACACCCACACCCAGGCCATTGTCTCCTCTCTACTTTCCCGCCATCACCACCACTACCTTTCTCCATCTTCATAAAAAGTTTTCCTTCCGTCTTCATATGGAAAATCTTTCACTATACAACACAACGTTACACAACACAACGAAACAACACAGCATTACAACACACTATCGTAAAGTGATGGAATGCAAGACGTAATTTGAAATGACAAGCTACAGGATTTCCTCGCACGTCTCATATAAGGAACACGTGTTTTAATCTCAGGTGGAGGTAAAGCAAATTTGAGGCAACACACAAACACACGTGCAACACATCCAGAGCAGAGTCGTAAACACGCAGTCAGCACATAACCACGTGACACCTCAATTAAGTCGTACACACTGAGGCTCATTAAGGCACGGAACGTTGTGTCTGCCAGTCAGCTCGTGCAAGACTTGAGCAAACAATTACACATAAACACACACACACACACACACACACACACACACACACACTCACATGCAGGTACAATGAATAAGACGTGTGCGTTTCGAGGACGCTTGTGGACATTCAAAAATATTAAGAAATGTAAAGCCAGTCGTGACTAACTCTTGATATTCATTACATGACGAAGGAAAAAAATCATGTCATTAAACTCCTCAATGCCATCCACTGCAGGTCTGACGGGTCCAGGTGTGTGTGTGTGTGTGTGTGTGTGTGTGTGTGTGTGTGTGTGTGTGTGTGTGTGTGTGTGTGTGTGTGTGTGTGTGTGTGAAGGTAACTTGGGATTGTACGAAGGAGACTGGAAATATTGCTTGGTAGGAACGTTGTTAGCAAAAAAAAATAATAAATATGGAAAAATTAATGAGAAAAATAGGAAATAATGAAGAAATATAACTGTGCATGTCTGTATGTGTGTGTGTGTGTGTGTGTGTGTGTGTGTGTGTGTGTGTGTGTGTGTGTGTGTGTGTGTTGAACTGGAAGAAAGGGTGAGTTGAGCGAGAGGTAAGAAAGAGAAATTTATAATCTTATGTGAGATACTGTTAATCCCCGCCCCTCCCCCGCCTGCCCGCCTTCCCCCTTCACCCCCGAAACTCCGCCTCGGGTCAAGCGAAGTGACCTGGGCCAGTCTGCCTCGACCCCTTGACCCGGAAGTGGCCCAGTCAACCTGCTCTCCTCTCTCTCTCTCTCCTCTCTCTCTCCTCTCTCTCTCTCTCTCTCTCTCTCTCTCTCTCTTGCACGCACGCCTTCAGTTCTTTGTGTAATTTCTCCACAGTTTTCTCTCATAAAAAAAAACAATTCTTCCTCTATACTATTTTCTTCTACAAATTAAGTTAGTACATTATCTTGTTATTCTGTTCATTGCTATTCTTATCATATTTATCACGGGGTGTGTGTATACGTGTGCTTTCTTTAATAAAAGTAAAAGTTTTGAGCAGGTTGTCTTTTCTCTTTGTCTTCGTTTATCTTAATGTGAGAATGTGTGAGTGTATGTGTGTGTGTATCTGTGTGTGTGTGTGTGTGTGTGTGTGTGTGTGTGTGTGTGTGTGTGTGTGTGTGTGTGTGCGTGTGTGTGTGTGTGTTTGTGTAAGTTGCTTCTGTCCAGCTGTCTTATTCTCTCTCTCTCTCTCTCTCTCTCTCTCTCTCTCTCTCTCTCTCTCTCTCTCTCTCTCTCTCTCTCTCTCTCTCTCTCTCTTTCTCTCAGTCACTTTCGCTGGCATCCAAAGAACGTGTAAACACATTCCTTCCGAGCCTAATGCCACGTGGGTCAGCAAGGGGTAAGAGGCTGATTCATGCTGCCTTTGGGCTTTGGGTAGGGGGGGGTGAGAGAATTGAGGAGGGGAAGAATGAGGGGAGGCATGGAGGAGGTATGGGGGAGGTTAGGGGTACGTAGTGGGGTGTGGTAAGAAGTGGATAGTGGGGATTATTTATTTTTGCACCAGGTGATTTAAACAGGATCATAAGTAGTGATCTGTCGCACCCTCGCCAAAATCAAATGAATAAATAAATATATGAGTAAATAAGATAGGATTGAAGTGTCAGAGATGGAAGTCAAGTTAATGGGTTTAAATACGATATAAAAACATTAATTGAAAATGGTTTTAAGTCTAAGGGATGGAGATACGTGGATAGAGACAGCCAGGAGGATAAAGTTTAGGAAAATAGATGAAAACAAAAAATAATAAATGGACTTTCAGGTAGGAG
>JAPQNM010000016.1:4538422-4543422 GCA_029783475.1 Metacarcinus magister
GAGAGAGAGAGAGAGAGAGAGAGAGAGAGAGAGAGAGAGAGAGAGAGAGAGAGAGAGAGAGAGAGAGAATATACATAAGAACAACAGACACAGGAAAACCTGTTGTCTTATAACTGGGGTATCTACTGGCCTACATACTATTACTATTACGGAATGTGTAGAACAGGATAAAACAGAATCTGCTTCTCGCCCCGTTCACCTCTCCCTCAGACGTTAACGTGCTGCACGGCAGGAAACAGTTAGAAGGAAACTCTATGCACTTATATAAAAGGAAGACATGGAAATTTAAAATAAAGAATGATATTACAGGAAGATACTATATTAGACAACCACTAATTCTGGTACATCCTGGGAGGGGAATAACTTTATTAATAGTAACAATGTGCTAAAAGATAAGAAATCAAGGTCATTTTCATAGAATTACACACAAAAAAGATTATAGAAGCTCATTTCCCACAATCAGTTAATCAGTTAATAAAAAATTGTTTCTCGAAAATATATATCTAATCAGGACTTGAAACTATCTAATGTTTTTGAGCTAACAACTGCGGCTCGAAGTGTGTTCTAGTGGTGAACAACTCTAACATTGCTTTTTGGGTTTGAAATTTGGATTTTGTCGCCTATATACATAACCTTACATTTATCTGTAAAAAAAAAAACATTAACCATTTTTCGGTCTAATCGAATAATTTATTGTGATACACCTGAATTTTATCGTAGTCTTCAGTGCATATTTCTTTGCCGCCAAGTTTTGTATCATATGCAAATGTTTCTACTTTTAATAGAAGGTAGCTCTCAAAATCATTCACATATATAAGGAAGAGCGTGGGTACCAGGACCAACCCTTGAGGCACACCAATATAGTTACGTTTTGTTAATCAGATACTTCATCATTTAAAACAACGTTCTGAGAGCCAATCTCCCTTCCCTCCATGCACATAGACGGTCTCCAATTTAATGTGCCTGCAATCCAGATAACAGTTTGTTATGAGGGACCTTCCCTAATGCTTTTTGAAAATCAAAGTAAATCACATCATACGCCGCTCGGACATCCCAACTCGAGTGAACGTCATTAATTAGAGAGAGGGAGAACACACACACACACACACACACACACACACACACACACACACACACACACACACACACACAGAAACAGAAAGAGAAAAGAGAATGCAATAATGACGCAACAACATCAAACACACACACACACACACACACACACACACACACACACACACACACACACACACACACACACACACACACACACACACAAATTGGACATGCACGCGTGAATATACTTCCGTGTCGGCCCGTGTCACGAGCCGTCACCTGGGAGAATGGGTGAGGCAGGTGAGGAAGTAATTAGTGGGACAGTTAACTGGTTGGGACGGCCAGGTAAGCTGTGAGATAGAGGTGATGGATAAGACACATACCAAAAGCGGCAGATAATTACCATGACGGACACATAACTTGCATAATTTAAACCTGTCTATTTATCCCACCTGATCAAATTTTATCTATAAATAAAACACGTTGTACACTCTAACATATATAATAATGACAACAGATGATTATATATTTCCAACCTGTAATTGAGGTATACAGGTGATAAGTGTACTAGGCCAGGTAATACTCGTCCCTCTACTGGCACACACAAACAAGGTGAGTTTGTACACATGAAACTAAATTAGGAACAGGTAGTCAATGGGGGAAGAAGCAAAAACGGAGGGAATTGAGCAAGTCAGATAATAACCAAGGGAGACTGGGGAGAGGAGATGCAGGTGGAGCAAACCACTCCTCCCCCCTCCACCTCCCCCTTCACACGCTCTTCCCCACCTCCTTACTCTCTCATTCCTCCCCTTTACTCTCTCCCTCTCTCTCACGCCTCCCCATCTCCCCTCGCCACCCCCCCCCCTTCTACCTCACGCCTCCCCCTCCTTCTCTCCCTCAAGGCGTGCGCATGCGTGTGGAGGATATTGTTTATCTCCAAGCCAGCCTCTGAAAATTACCTCCAGTCGTGAAGAGACTATCATTCCTCCTCCATTGTTACCTTCTCCATCTTTGCTCTCCCTCCCCCCTCTCCACATCTCTCTCTCTCTCTCTCTCTCTCTCTCTCTCTCTCTCTCTCTCTCTCTCTCTCTCTCTCTCTCTCTCATTTAATTACTAACCAATACATCTCATCTCTCCTATCTTCTACATTCCCTCTTTCTCCCTTCCTTCCTTCCTTCCTTCCTTCCCTACTTTCCTGTCTCACTCCTTCCCTCCCACTCATCATTCCTCTTTTTCTCCTTATTCTTCCCTTCCTCCCACCTCCCACCTCTCTTTATGCTATCCTCAAGCCCTCCCTCCCTCTCATCCTCACACCTTCCCTTCTTCCACACACCCTCACCTCCCTCCCTATACCCTCTCTCCCTCCCTCCCTTCTTCACTGCACGAGGCCCGCTAGGTAAGATTCATTAGTAACTAAATTATCCTTTTTGCCCACTGCTCAGGCAGCCGTACCTGATAACCCGAGGGCATGAAGGGGGGGGGGAGGGGGAAGAGGGGAGGGAAGGGAAGAGGAGAAGAGAGAGAAAGATGAGGTGGGAAGGGAAGAGGAGTGGGAGTAGGAGAGAGGTGAGAAGGGAGGATTTTGTTTTGGGGTGAGAAACATTTGATGGAAAGGAAAGTGAGGGAAAAAGAAGCCAAGTTAGTAAAGAAAGGGTGAAGAAAAAATACGTGAAATGGAATAATAAAGATAAGGAATGGAAAGAGGATGAGAGGAAGGAGAGAAGGAGAGAGGGACGGAAGGGGATGGAGGGAAGGGGAGGGAGGGATGTCACTGAATCCGGTAAAGCAGCATGACCTTGAAATGACCCCTAGATGTGTGTGTGTGTGTGTGTGTGTGTGTGTGTGTGTGTGTGTGTGTGTGTGTGTGTGTGTGTGTGTGTGTGTGTGTGTGCGTAATACTATACATGCATCTTATGTTCGTGTGTGTCTGTGATGCATTACAAAGAAATCAACAAAGGAAAGAGGAGGCCAGTGAGGGGAGGCTAGTGAGGGGTGGCTAGTTAAGGGAGGCTATTGAGGGGAGGCTAGTGAGGGGAGGCTAGTTAAGGGAGGCTAGTGAGGGGAGACCAGTGAGGGGAGCCTAGTGAGGGAAGACTAGTGAGGGGAGACTAGTGAGGGGAGCCTAGTGAGGGAAGACTAGTGAGGGGAGGCTAGTGGGGGGAGGCGGGTGGATGTGATGGATGGGGAGAGTGGAAGACTGGCATGTGGAAGAATAAATGAGCTGAGAGAGAGAGAGAGAGAGAGAGAGAGAGAGAGAGAGAGAGAGAGAGAGAGAGAGAGAGAGAGAGAGAGAGAGAGAGAGAGAGAGAGAGAGAGAGAGTAGAGAGAGAGAGAGAGAGAGGAGAGAGAGAGAGAGAGAGAGAGAGAGAGAGAGAGTGTGTGTGTGTTCAAATTTCTTTAATAATGGACGTAAGGGGTGGGTAGTAGAAGTAGAAGTAGTAGTAGTAGTAGTAGTAGTAGTAGTAGTAGTAGTAGTAATAATAGTAGTAGTAGTAGTAGTAGTAGTAGTAGTAGTGGTAGTAGTAGTAGTAATATAAGTTGTAGTAGTAGTAGTAGTAGTAGTAGTAGTAGTAGTAGTAGTAGTAGTAGTAGTAGTAGTAGTAGTAGTAGTAGTAGTAGTAGTAGTAGTAGTAGTAGTAGTAGTAGTAGTAGTAGTAGTAATAGAAGTTGTAGTGGTAGTAGTAGTAGTAGTAGTAGTAGTAGTAGTAGTAGTAGTAGTAGTAATAGTAGTAGTAGTAGTAGTAGTAGTAGTAGTAGTAGTAATAGTAGTAGTAATAGTAGTAGTAATAGTAGTAGTAGTAGTAGTAGTAGTAGTAGTAATAGAAGTTGTAGTGGTAGTAGTAGTAGTAGTAGTAGTAGTAATAGTAGTAGTAGTAGTAGTAGTAGTAGTAGTAGTAGTAGTAGTAGTGTAATAATAGCCATAGTGGAGATAACAAGGTAACATAGTGTGGCTGCTTGACTAACTGAATGACTGATTACATGACTAAATGACTGAATAGCAAACAGACTGACTAACAATTACACTGAACGATCACCTCACTGACTGCTAACTAATTTGATGCCTAAACAGGTAGAGTAATTAACTTGCTAATTAACCACCGTCTGTTAACGTCACATCAATACCAAGGTTGAGGAGCACGCCCACACAACGACCAGCTTATTGATGAGGTGGGAGTACATTCCTTTCCTACTACATTACCACTCATAGACCTTCGTCCACTGATACATCCTCGTCCTCATGACCATCCTTATATTATTTTATTCATTTTTTTTTATTTCATGGAGAGTTTTCGAAGAATTCTTACGTGTGTTTCTATTTCTTTTTCTCTCTATTTTTTTACATTTTTAATCTACTGGGTTTTTTTTTAGTCGTTTATAGTCTTTTTCTTACTATGTCTCTTTTATTTCTTCACCGCCATAATCTCCTCCTCCTCCTCCTCCTCCTCCAACGTGACACTAATCACGTCATTAAAAGCGAAAATGACTCCTAAAAAATGTCTTTCTACACCTTAACAGTCTGTTCCATCTCGCAGGTGTGACGAGAAATCTTGTCTGCCCATGTGGTCGTCGAGGCAAGGGGTAGGAGTCGGGGGGAGAAGGGGTGTAAAGGGGAGAAGGGGAGAAGGGGAGAAAGGGGAGTAGATGAAGAAGGGGAGTGTTACAAGCTGTCACTTCAGGGGTTTTATTTTTTTTGCTCATCTACTTGGCTTCTGGCGGTCTAGTTGACTTTCCCTGCCTCTGCCTCTGCCTCTGCCTCTGCCTCCGCCTCCTCCTCCTTCCGTCGCTGTCACCCCTAAACCCTAGCTTCTCATTCCTATATCACTCGTATCCATTCTTCCTCCTCCTTTCCACTTCACCCTTTCACCCTCACACAAACACACCTTCCCACCCATACGTCACCCCTTCCTGTCTGCCTGTCTGCCTGCCTTCACTCTCTTCCTCCC
>JAPQNM010000016.1:4548422-4550922 GCA_029783475.1 Metacarcinus magister
TATCTCTAGCGTCTGTTTCCCCTCTGCTTACTCTTCCCCTCTTCCTCTCCCCACGCAAGATAATGAGGTCAAAGAGCCTAGGCAGGGGAGAGGGGAGAGGAGTGAGGGGAATGAGAGCAGGAAATAGGTAACGAATGGAAGAGGAATGCACATAATGAAGAAGGAATGACATAAGTTATAATGTGTGTGTGTGTGTGTGTGTGTGTGTGTGTGTGTGTGTGTGTGTGTGTGTGTGTGTGTGTGTGTGTGTGTGTGTGTGAACTATTGCTTCATGGGGTCACATGGGTTGAGAAAAGAGAAAAAAGTGAGGTGAGAGAGAGAGAGAGAGAGAGAGAGAGAGAGAGAGAGAGAGAGAGAGAGAGAGAGAGAGAGAGAGAGAGAGAGAGAGAGAGAGAGAGAGAGGTCCAACAAAAGCTTCTTTAGTGGTATTCAGGCACAAAAAAGGCACATGTCTACATCACTCACTTTCGTAGAGAGAGAGAGAGAGAGAGAGAGAGAGAGAGAGAGAGAGAGAGAGAGAGAGAGAGAGAGAGAGAGAGAGAGAGAGAGAGAGATAATTAAATTATGACACACACATAACCTTTCCTTTTGTTTACCCGTAAGTCGTTTTCTTCGCCTGGGAAAGTCTCACTATTATTCAGTTACTCATTTGATTCACTTATTACTCAACATTCCTCGGCGCTGCTCAAGGGAAGAGAAGAAGGAGGAAGAGGAAGAAGAAGAAGAGAAGGAAGAGGACAAGGAGGAAGACTATGAAGACGAGGAAGAGAAGCAGATAATAGACTAAAATTAATAAAAAAAAAACTTAAACACCATGTAAGTTTTCGTTTTTACCGACTTATCCATTTCAAATTTTTACGCAATGGACACCTTCGTTATAATTAAACTTCTTAACACTGACAGTAATCTCCTAAGTACAGCGTAAATATTCACCCATTCTTGATTTATCACTTTAAAAAAAAACGATATAACACGAAGAAAATGTAGCACACGAGGGGCATGGCATTTCCCACGGGTCTCCACCAATCACAAGGCGAGCTGATGTACACAAAGACTTCAGCCAATCAGAGGACGCGGCGGGAGTGTGACGTAATGAACGCTCCAGTATCAAAACAAAGGAAGAGCGCATCTCCCTCCTCCCTCTCCCCTTCCTCCGTTTTTTTTCCTTTTACATTCATCTACTATGACCTTTCCTCCAGCACGACTAATATGAGAGGAGGAGGAGGAGGAGGAGGGGAGGGAGAGAAAGGGTTAGGAAGAAGAGATGGATGAGCAAGGAAGAAGATAGGGAGGGGATGAGAAGTGAAAGAAAGGGGAAGGAGAAAGGGAGAAGCAAGGAGGAAGATAGAGAGGAGAGGAGGATGTGGAGGGTGAGAAAGGGGCAGAGGAAGAGAGAGGAGCGAGGAGTAAGATAAGGAAGGGAGGATGAGGAAGGGATAAAGGAGGAGAGAAAGTAAGAGGAGGAGGAGGAGGAGGAGGAGGAGGAGGAGGAGGAGGAGGAGGAGGAGGAGGAGGAGGAGGAGGAGGAGGAGGCGAAGGTGTGGATGACGGAGGTAACAAGACAATGCAGGTAATAGGAATGCATAAACTACACAACATATGACATTAATTGCTTACCTCGTTCCTATTTGCTTACACAGACGAACCATCTCTTCCCTTTCCTTCCTCCCCTTCCCTCCCTTCTTGCCCCACCCCGCCTGTAGCAGAGAGGCAGAGGTGCACGGGAGGAGGAAAGGTAGAGTAGGGAGGGAAGGGGGAAAGGTAAAGAGGGGAGGGAAGGGTGAAGGTTGCCTCGTCTCTTGACCCGAAAGTAGAATTAGCACATTTTGAAAGTAGAGATTTCAGGTTGACTAGCTTTTCAAGGGGAAGAAGAGAGAGAAAGGGAAGATAAGAGGAGATGAAGAAAGGAAAAGGATAGAAAAGAAAGGAAATGGGTGAGGAGGAGAGGGTAAGATGAGAGGGATGGGAGGATTTGAGGAAAGGAAAAGAGAAGAACTGAAAAGAGGATTGAAAGGGACGAAAGGAGGAGAGGAATGGAAAATAAGAGAGGAAGAAAGGAAATCAGTAATGGAAGGTAGAAGGGATGAAACGGAAAGAGGAAGGGAGAAGGAAGAAGAGAGAAAAGAAGAAAAAAAGGAATAATCGAGAGATATATGTGAAGATTGAAGGCGTTTAACTGAGGGAAAAGAGGAAAAAAAGATAACGGGGAGGAAAGAAATATGAGGACGGGGGAAAAAAGATGAGATGAGGTAAAAATGTGACAAGTGTGAAACAATTAAGCAAGAAGAAATGTAGAGAACAAAAATAGGAGGAGGAGGAGGAATACAAGGAAATACAAAGGAACAGAAACAGACCCTAGGATCCCTGCAAAGGCTATTATATATATTTACTCTACACTACTACTTGAATTAGAGAAAGGATAGTACAGTAGAAGGCTCCTCCCCGCCCACCCATCCCTCCAGCCGAAGCTGGCAAGAAAATAAGTGATACCATGTAGTAT
>JAPQNM010000016.1:4553422-4555922 GCA_029783475.1 Metacarcinus magister
CACGTAATGGGCGTCAGGTACACGAGGGACAGGTGGCACACTTACCTAGGGGGAGACAAAGAAAAGTAATTAACTACCCGCAGGTGAACACAGGTAAAAAAAACATCAACAACCGCTACAGGTAATCGGTGCGTACGAACTACAACCGCGTGAAAATGTCTTGGTATAGATGTTCGTTGTATTCGTAGCTGTTTGGTTTTGTTAGTTATTCAGGTTACGAGTTCTTGTACCAGTGGTGTGTTTTTTTTTCTAAGTTTTCAAGAATGTTTTGTTATTTTCTTTACGTAACTGTTGTATAAATGTAACTTATTTTACCTACCTACCTACCTACCTACCTACCTACCTACCTACACACACACACACACACACATACACACACACACACGCAAAAATGCAAATTATTGAAATGAACGAAATACCAAGATAATAAGCTGAGAAAAAAACCCAATGTACCCCTTCCTTTCCCCTTCCAGGACCCATCACCCCTTACCCTGACATCACTCTTTCTTCCCCCCCCCCTTCCTCTTCCCACCTTCCCCACCCCAGCCACTTCACACAGACGCGTAATTTGTCTAACAGGAAATTTGGGTACAACAGATGGGAGGGAGAGGAAGAAATAGGACAGTCAAGAGGGAGGAAAAGAAGAGAGGGAAGGGTAACGGTGAAAAAAAGTGAGAGGAAGTATAGAGGGTAAGGCTAGATGAGTGAAGTGAGGGGAGGGGAGGGTAAGGCGAGGGTTAAGGAGAGCGCCTGAGGGTAGATACAAAGTGTAAATTGAATGGTGTCTCATTTAACCTTTGTATGTGACGACGGGGAAAAAGTTAACATGTTTTATTTATTTTTTTCTCATTTAATTTTTTCGGTTGTATACCCAATGGCCTCAAAACAGCAATAAACCAACAACGTATTACTAGAGCAACAAAGAAACACCGTATTTTTTTTCCTTCCGTACCACGCAACACAATATGGGGTTGAGGAAAAAAAAAAAAGAATAAAAGACTGATGTTATAAGAAAGAAAATAAAACGAGGAAAATATGAATAGGAGACCTTTTACAATTACCCGGAATAATAGCGCCACTTTTTTTTTCTTCCCATTTTATTCCTTGTGTAAGTTTTCATTTCATTCAATAATTCTCATGTATTTCTTTTTTCATTTTTTTTTTTTTTTTATACTTTTCATCATACCTGAGACCAAGAATGGTGGAAATTATGAAACATTGAAGTACATAAATCCTAAATGTGAGGCATGACTGGGTTTCAATATTATCATAGTTATCATTATTATTATTACTGCTATTACTATTATCATTATTAATATTATCATTATCATTATCATTATCATTATTATTATCATTATTATCATTATCATAGTGGTAGTACGTGCTTGTATAAACATTAACATTTAAGGAAGAATAAGAATCAGGAAGAGAAGGAAGAAAAAATTAAAATTACATGCCCAAAAAAATGAGTTTTAAGACAGGAAAGGAGAAGGGGCGGGAGAGGGGAAGGGGTTAAGGGAGAGGGGAAGTAGGGGTAGAAAGAGGGAGAGAGGGAGGGAGGGAGTAAGACACCTTGGAAGCACCACACCCAAAGCGCAGAGAGGTCACGGTGTGTGTCTGTCTGTGTCGAACTCTCACCACACACACACACACACACACACACACACACACACACACACACACACACATTTACGAAACGGTCAAAGGGGTTTCAAGGAGGGGAAAAAAAGCTAACATAAAAATGTGGGATGAAAAACATGTAAAAAAACCTTCATTTTTGTTGTTTTTGTTGTTGTTATTATCTATAGTAATAATTATATTACATACTACTACTACTACTACTACTACTACTACTACTACTAATAATACTAATAATAATAATAATAATAATGATAATACTAATAATAGTATTAATAATAATAACAATACTATTATCATCAATATTATCATTATCATTATTATTATTATTATTATTATCTATAGTAATAATTATATTACATACTACTACTACTACTACTACTACTACTACTACTACTACTACTAATAATAATAATAATAATAATGATAATACTAATAATAGTATTAATAATAATAACAATATTATTATCATCAATATTATCATTATCATTATTATTATTATATTAATATCATTACTATTATCATTATTATCATCATTGTTATTATTATTAATATCATCATCATTTAAGTGATACGTTAAGGATGTTCACAGATTTACGTACACACACACACACACACACACACACACACACACACACACACACACACACACACACACACACACATATACACACACATACACACACAGACCGGTTATGATAAGAACTGTGGATGTATGTACACATAAATAATAAAAATATGCAAATAAAGAATAATAATGATAACAAAATACTACTAATAATAAGGATAACTATAAGAAAAACAAGAACAAGAATACGAATAGGAATAATAATAAGAATAATAGTGATGATTATAATAATAA
>JAPQNM010000016.1:4563422-4580922 GCA_029783475.1 Metacarcinus magister
ACTAAAAAAAAAGTAGTAGGACGAAGAAAAAAGTTAACCTAAAAATTATATCAAACCACACTCATTTTATACCTAGTAGTTATTATCTTATTCTGGTTCATGTGTGTGTGTGTGTGTGTGTGTGTGTGTGTGTGTGTGTGTGTGTGTGTGTGTGTGTGTGTGTGTGTGTGTGTGTGTGTGTGTTTATTCGTGTACGTATTCTCTGATGTGCGACAGAAGCTGTTAAGAAATTTAGGTAAATGTCAAAATTGCAGGATTTAATCGAAGCAATAGGAAGTAGAAGGAGAGAAGCTAAGCGAGGCGTGTGAAAGAGTAAGCCAAAAAACATGTCTGTCTCTCTCTCTCTCTCTCTCTCTCTCTCTCTCTCTCTCTCTCTCTCTCTCTCTCTCTCTCTCTCTCTCTCATACACCTGCAGTCCTGTTATTCTTTCTTTCTCTTGTCTCTTATACATGCATCACCCACCACACCCCCAACCCCCGCCCACCTGCCCACACCTTCACGCCCAATTACCTGGCGAATACCCGCCCACACCATTCCTTCGATACGCCCACATCCTACGCTCGAAAACAAACTAAGCTTTCTTCTATCACTCATTTCTCTCTCTCTCTCTCTCTCTCTCTCTCTCTCTCTCTCTCTCTCTCTCTCACACACACACACACACACAACGCACCCACCCACGCACATATACGCCCAACACCACCACTCCCCCCCTCCCTTCCCCTGAAGGCGTCGGGAAATGCAGGTCAGACGGGGCACCATGCGGGAGAGAGAGGGAGAGAGAGAGAGAGAGAGAGAGAGAGAGAGAGAGAGAGAGAGAGAGAGAGAGAGAGAGAGAGAGAGAGAGAGAGAGAGAGAGAGAGAGAGAGTGTGTGTGTGTGTGTGTGTGTGCCCTACGTCTGGTAGGAAGTCAGTGACATTATCATCCTTGTTGCAGGATATTTCATTCTGAACCTTTATTGTTGTTGTTGTTGTTGTTGTTGTTGTTGTTGTTGTTGTTGTTGCTGTTGTTGTTGTCGTTGTTGCTATTATCATTACTTTTGTTGCTGCTACTCCTGCTTTTGTTTCGAAACCTTCTTAATTATGACGCAAAACGATGGAAGAATGTAAACAAAGAAACTACAACAACAACAACAACAACATTAATCATAATACTACTAATAACAACAATAATAACAATAATAATAATAGTAATAATAATAATAATAATAATAATAATAATAATAATAATAATATTAACAATAATAATAATAATAATAATAATAATAATAATAATAATACCAACAACAGCAACAGAAGGTGTACAGGTGTGCTGGTAGAGGAGTGACCTTCATTATCTTTTTAAAGGAAAAACATTTGAGTCTTGAGGAAAACCATTGGGCAAGCAACAGGTATTTTTAGGCATTAGAGAAACACAGGGAGGAGGAGGAGGAGGAGGAGGAGGAGGAGGAAGGAGGGCTACTGACGCGTGAAGGGTCTAAGAGAAGAAGAAGGAGGATGAAGAAGAGGAGGAGGAGGAGGAGGTGGAGAGAAGTAGGTTATGAGAGGTGATGCTCCTCCTCCTCTCTCCCTCCCTCTCCCTCCTCGCTGTCTTTCTCTCTTTCTCTGGAATCCTTTCTTCCGCTCGGTGATCTCTCTCTCTCTCTCTCTCTCTCTCTCTCTCTCTCTCTCTCTCTCTCTCTCTCTCTCTCTCTCTCTCCTACTCTCTCTCCTTTAACACAATATACAATAAAAACTACGTAATCCATCGTCATTTTCTCTGTCATCTTTTTATTTAATTATCTTCTTTTCTTCCATTGTTCCTCATCCTATTTTCATTACTACTATTTCCTTTTGGTTTTCCTCATGTATTTGCAACCATCTCTCTCTCTCTCTCTCTCTCTCTCTCTCTCTCTCTCTCTCTCTCTCTCTCTCTCTCTCTCTCTCTCTCTCTCTCTCTCTCTCTCTCATACACACGTGAGTTCTCCTAACCTCTGACCTCCTCCCCCCCTCCTTCCCTCAATCCCTTCCTCCACTCCTCACAAATTCCTTCCCTCCTCCTCCTTTTTGCGTTGAATTACTATGACGAAGACAAAAATAACAAAGAATAATTATATGGTGTTCTTGCTGTGAGAGAGAGAGAGAGAGAGAGAGAGAGAGAGAGAGAGAGAGAGAGAGAGAGAGAGAGAGAGAGAGAGAGAGAGAGAGAGAGAGAGAGAGTTAATAATGAGGTGGAGGTAAAGAGAACAGGATCAATTGCTGAGTAAGGGAAGGTGTGTAGTTACCTTATATAGCTACCTACCTACTTACCTACCTGTCTATCTATCTATCTATTTATCTATCTATTTATCTATTTATGACGACGTAGTGAAGAAATTATGTAGATGAGAGTCATTCAGGTGATTCTGTGAGAGAGAAAGAGGGAGGGCAGGAGGGTTGAGTGGGAAGGAGGGATGGAGGGAGAAAGAGAGGGATGGAAGGAAGGGAGGGAGGGAGGGAAGGGAGGGGTTGATCAACACTAAGGGAGATGTGGGTCACGCCAGCCGCGCCATGCTCTTGTGCGCGCGTACACACACACACACACACACACACACACACACACACACACACACACACACACACACACACACACACACACACACACGATGATGCGTGAAAACATAAGGTAGTACAAACTCTCATCACAAACTCATTTTTTTTGTTTTCCTGTTTAGCCCACTTGTGTGTGTGTGTGTGTGTGTGTGTGTGTGTGTGTGTGTGTGTGTGTGTGTTTGTCTGTATGACTTTATCTGATTGTTTGTCTATCTGTCTGTCTGTCTCATTCTCAATTATAACAATGCAATACACGCACACATGCACACAAAGACACATACACACACACACACACACACACACACACACACACACACACACACACACACAGTAACGGCGCATATATGGCACGAGCAGGACTCTCACAGTGGTGCCAAAGGTCATGACCAACACACACACACACACACACACACACACACACACACACACACACACACACACACACACACACACACACACACTAGGCAACACAACACAACACAACACAACACACATATACCACATTCCAAATCCTATTTCCAAACCCCATTACGTTTTCAAAAAGTTTAAAGACATTTTCACAAAGCTACATTTAAGTTTTCCAAAGAGTAATATTTTTTTCTTCTCTTCTCTCTCTCTTTCAAAACTCACCGTCCCTGTCTCTCTCTCTCTTTTTTTCTTCACTTCATTTCGTGCCACAAAACTGTCTGTCTCGTTCCCTCGTGACACGTGAACGAAAGATATGGAATAGGACTGGAAGGAAGGCAAGGGGTGATGTGGAGAGGTCAGGGTTAGGAGGCAGGGAGGAAGGGTGGAAGGGTGGAAGGGTGGGAGGAGTTACTGGATGAAGGGAGGCGTTCTTGGAGGAAGGGAAGGAGGGAAGGGTCAGTGAAGGGAGGGAGGGGAGAAGGGAAGGATAGAGGAAGGTAAGGCTTGCTTGGAGGATCATAAGCTACCTGCGTGAAAGGACTTAAGGCGACTGGAAACTGTACTTCTGCCTTGGCTTCCTCTTCCTCCTCCTCCTCCTCTTCCTCCTGTCTCCCCAGATGGCTTATAGTCTTCCTCTTATTTATGCTCCAACTATTTCTCATATCCTCCTCCTCCTCCTCCTCTTTTTCCTCTTCCTCCTCCTCCTCTTCTGCCTCTTCCTCCTCCTCTTCTTTGTCTACGGTCAATCTGGTTCTTGTCTAATCCTATTCAACGTTCACTTTCTTTCTGCTTTTCTTTCTCTCATTTTTATTCTTTTTTTTTACCTTTTTTTTTATCATAATTATTATCATCCTTATTCTATATTAGGTGATTTTTTTTATGCTAATTGGTCTATTTTTTTTTGTACTGATCTTGATACTTAATCTCTCCTTATATATATATTTTTTTCCCTCTCACTCTCTTTCTTATTTTTCTCTCTCAAATATTTTTCTCCTTCTTTACTTGCTTCTTTAATCACTCCACTAACGGTTCCCTTGACAGCATAGTAGTGGTAGTAGGAGGAGGAGGAAGAGAAGGAAGAGGAAGAGAAGGAAGAGGAGGAAGAAAAGAAGGAGGAGGAGGAGGAGGAGGAGGAGGAGGAGGAGGAGGGGGATCTTCTGATTTTGTTCTTGTTCCGAATGATTCATAGTTATCTACAGGGAGGGAGGGAGGGAAGGAAGGAAGGGAGGGAGGGAGGGAGGGAGGGAGGGAGGGAGGGAGGGAAGGGAGGGAGGGAGGGAAGGAAGGGAGGAAGGGAAGGAGAGATAGAAAAAGACTAGATGCAAGGAGAAGGGATAGAGAGGAAGAAAGAGAAAAGAATACAGATATTAGGTGTAAAGAGAAGGAAGATGAGAGGAGAAGAGAGAGAGAGAGAGAGAGAGAGAGAGAGAGAGAGAGAGAGAGAGAGAGAGAGAGAGAGAGAGAGAGAGAGAGAGAGAGAGAGAGAGAGAGAGAGTACACATCAAATAAAGAAGAGGGGGAAGGAAGTGATCATTGAGTAAATATTGGTGGAGAAAGGGAGGGGGGAGGTGGGAGAAAAGGAGGGAAGAGAGGGATGGAGGGAAGGAGGGGAAGAGAGTGAAGGAGGGAAGGAGGGAAGAGGGGAAGAAAGGAGGTTTGGGTACACCTGTTAGCACTACTCCTGCGTACCTCCTTCACATTCCTTCACAATTCATCTACTTCCTCTTCCTCTTCTTTTTACATTTATTCTCCTCCTCCTCCTTTTCCTCCCCTTCTCCTCCTCCTCCTCCTGCTCCACATGTCCTCCTTCAACCATGTGGAAAACCTAGCGTGAGGAGATGGCAGGTGTGTCCATCCTTCCTTACCTCCAATTTTCCTCCCTTCCCTCCATACTCAATCTCTCTCTCTCTCTCTCTCTCTCTCTCTCTCTCTCTCTCTCTCTCTCTCTCTCTCTCTCTCTCTCTCTCTCTCTCTCATGATTATCCTTCTTTCATTTCTTGTTTCTTCATCTTTTTTCTTTAATGATTGAGTCCTTGGAGGTAACTTGTCTAGAAAAAGAAATGAGGAATGAAGGAAGAGGAGGGAGGGAGGGAGGGAGAAGGAGAAAGAAGAGGAGAGAAGGATGGAGGAAATTTGAAAATATTGAGGAGATTTTAACGCATCGTAAATAGCAAACTTATGCATATGTGTGTATGTGTGTGTGTGTGTGTGTGTGTGTGTGTGTGTGTGTGTGTGTGTGTGTGTGTGTGTGTGTGTGTGTGTGTGTGTGTGTGTGTGTGTGTGTGTGTGTGTGTGTGTGTGTGTGTGTGTGTGTGTGTGAAGGATGTGGTGAGCCAGGCAGGTGTTCCAGACTCCGAGGAAACGACTTGGGTGTAGGTAATGGTGGAGGTAGTTCTCTTCCTCGCCTCTGTGATTCTTCAGGGGGAGGAGGAGGAGGAGGAGGAGGAGGAGGAGGAGGAGGAGGAGGAGGAGGAGGAGGAGGAGGAGGAGGAGGAGGAGGAGGAAGGGAAGATGGAGACAAATGTTACCGCTATTACCAGCAACACAAAGTTAATAGCGCGACTACTACTACTACTACTACTACTACTACTACTACTACTACTACTACTACTACTACTACTACTACTACACTACTACAACAATAATAACAATAATAACAATAACAATGATGGTAATGATAATAATATAACTACTACTTAATCCACATTGAATTTAATAAACAAACTCAGAGACACTTAAAGTTGATAAATAAACTATAACCATCACCATTTAAACAAACAAACAAACAAACACACACACAAACAAGCACACGCACATGTACTTTTTCTTTTCCAGAGCTGCTTCCACTACCAATTAGGAGAACGTACACTGGTTGACGCCCATGTGTGTGTGTGTGTGTGTGTGTGTGTGTGTGTGTGTGTGTGTGTGTGTGTGTGTGTGTGAAAGAGTGAGAGATGAGAGAGAGAGAGAGAGAGAGAGAGAGAGAAAGAGAGAAAAGAGAAAGAGAGAGAAAGAGAGAAAGAGAGAGAGAGAGAGAGAGAGAGAGAGAGAGAGAGAGAGAGAGAGAGAGAGAGAGAGAGAGAGAGAGAGAGAGAGAGAGAGAGACTAAATAACTGAGATTACAGGAAGGATAAGAAGAAGGGAAAAGAGGAAGAAAATAAAAGCACCGGAAACAGTAGATATATGAAGGGTCATTTGAGAGGAAGGAGGTGGAGGAGGGAGGGAGGGAAGGAGGTGGAGGTGGAGGAAAGGAAGTGTTTGGAGAAGATGGTAGAGGGACAGACATGGAGGAGAAGAGGAAGTGGAGAGGAAGAATAATAGGGAAGGATACAAAGGGGAATGAACTGAATTTGTGTGAGGTTAAGGAAGTGGAAAGAATAAGGTGAATAAACTTTGAAAATGAGGTGGAAGGATGGAGATAAGGGGAAGAATGTGGATGAATGAAGAGGATATAAGTAGGAGGAAGTGGAGGAGGAAGGTTTGAGGTGAAGAAGAGACTGTACAGGATAATGGAAGGAGGCAGGAAAGTGTAACCATTGCTTCCTGCTTCCTTCTCCTCCTCCTCCTCCTTGCTTCCTGGATTTTCTTCATTCCAACTCAATTGCCTAACTGTTCTCTTTTTGTGTAATCCTTTTTAAAACATATATTAATTTATTTATTTTTCTATTTATTTAGAAAAAAAAAAGAGAAAGATATGAATTCACACATCGATAGATACATTTTTTTTCTTATGATATAGAATTAGTCACACTTCCTGCAGTCCTTCATTTCCTTGTCTTCTTCTTATTACCATCATTATCATAATTTTCCTTTCATTCTTCTCCTCTACACTGACAGACAATTGATTTAATTTCACAAACTCTCTCAAGCAAACATGAATGCACAATTGAATACATGAACGAATACAATATCAAATGAAATAAAATAGAACGTAATAAAATAATATAATATAATCATTTACAACAAAACCACAATCATAACCTAACCCACAACCCTCCCCAAAATCTCCCCCTTTTCCGGCCACCCCAATGTCCATCACCCTCCTCCCTCCCTCTTCCTCCTCCTCCTCCTCCTTTCTTCCTCCTCCTCCTCCCTCCGTTAGGCAAAGCTCACCGCTGCCTCGTGAGGGTTAGTGAAGGGTAAAAAAATAGAATGGGAGCGTTGAGAATGGAAGGAGAGACATAAAAAAAATACATAAAAAAGAGGAGAGGTGACGTTGGGGGAGAGTGCGGGGGAGGAATAGGGAAGAGGAAGAAGGAGG
Organism: Metacarcinus magister; assembly: GCA_029783475.1. Classification (NCBI taxonomy): domain Eukaryota; kingdom Metazoa; phylum Arthropoda; class Malacostraca; order Decapoda; family Cancridae; genus Metacarcinus; species Metacarcinus magister. The sequence continues at coordinate 4,570,660 of JAPQNM010000016.1, forward strand.
AAGAAGAGAAGGAGGAGGAGGAAAAGGAGAAGGATTATGTCTAAGTTTCACTGTTGACCGATTCATGTGTAAGTTTGTGGTGGGAAAGATACTGTTATTGTTGTTGTTATTGTTCTGTTTAACGGTGGTGGTGGTGGTGGTGGTGGTGGTGGTGGTGGTGGTGGTGGTGGTGGTGGTGGTGGTGGTGGTGGTGAGAAAAGGTAAACTTCCTCCCGCAATCACCTGCCAATATCTTCTTTCTTAATTAAGCTAATTTTATGCAAATATTAACACCTGTCTTAATAGTGGGTCAGGTGCGTGGTAAACTTTTCCTTGTGTTTACCGGAGAGAGAGAAAGAGAAATAGATAGATAGAGAGAGAGAGAGAAAAAGAGAGAAAAGAGAGAGAGAGAGAGAGAGAGAGAGAGAGAGAGAGAGAGAGATTACCTACTAATGACACCAGCAACACCATATGTTTTCTCATGTCTACGAGTCAATCCATCATTTATCTATTTATTCCCCTCGTTGTGGTGAGAGAGTCAGTGAGTCAGATGGTGCACTGAATCAGCTCTCACGCGGTCACCAGCACAGTTCTTTCCTCCTTCTTTTCTTCCTTCCATCCTACCTTCCTTCATTCTCTCTTTCGTCTAATTCTTTGTTTCGCTCTTACCCAATTTTCCTTACTCATTCTTACCTTATTTGGCTTCTCATTAATATTTGTTCTTTATTCTTTCTCTTTCTTTACCTCCTTCCTTCATCCATCTCTCTTCTCTCTCTCTATTATATTCTCCTTAGTCATTCTCACTTTATTTTACTTCTTAATTTAATTTTCTTTATTGCTTTTCCTTCTTTACCTCCTTTCTTCCCTTCTTTATCCACCTCTGCTTTTACCATCTTTTCCTCTTTGATTTTAATTTTGTATTGCTTTATTTTGTCTATTAATATTTTCTTCTTTCTTCTCATTTTTTTACTTTCCCTTTTTCCCTCACCTTTTTTATTCGTTTATCTTTCCACACCTGAATTATTCTTCCCTCATAATCCATCACTTCACAGAGACACTCCCCAACCATCCTTCTCATAAACCTTCCACCTTCCTTCCCCTCTCAAGGACGCCTCCACACCCCTCTGCCCTTCCACTCCTTCCCTCTTCGACTCCACACACACCCATCACGACACGACCCTCTCCTACCGGTATCCTGCCTGCAACACACCTGCAACACAATCCCTCCCACGCTTAACACACCGGTAAAAAGTAGGAAAAGAATGAGGAAGAAGCACAAGGAGGAGAAGGAGTGGAAAATCGGAAAAATAATAGGAATAACGAAGGTAAAATAGTAAAAAAAATTGGAGGACGTGAAGGAGAGCTAAAATAGATAAAAAAGAGCCTTAACAAAGAGAAAAAGAGAGGGAGAAGACGGATAAGGGGAGAGGTATGTGGGGAGGGGAAGGAAAGGGGGAAGGTAAGGGGAAAAAAAGAATGGTTTCAGCTACTTACTTCCAAAGGGCATGACGTCACGGAGTTGTCAGCGGCCTTGGTCTCACGTCACAGAGGTCATTAGCGACAGTACTACCTCCCCTCACTCACTCCTATTTCCCCTCTCCTCCCTCCACTTACTCCTGCTTCCCCTCTCCTCCCCTTCCTGACTCCCTTCACTCACTCCTATTTCCCCTCTCCTCCCCCCTTTACTTCTATTTCCCCTCGCCTTACCTTCCTATCTCCTATCTACTTTTCGTCTTACACTGATAAAAGGAAGGTGGTGAAACAGAAATTGGTGACTTGATATTAACTACAGTCATGGTGTGTGTGTGTGTGTGTGTGTGTGTGTGTGTGTGTGTGTGTGTGTGTGTGTGTGTGTGTGTTATGAAAGGTCTTATCTAAAGCAGAATAAAAGGAAGTAAACCTATCATATAATCACGTTATTTTCCTGATTCAGTTTCAATATACAATTTCTTTCAACGACATAACATACTCGCTTTGAAAGAATATATTTGGTAGGAAACATGAAAAAAAAAAAAAATGGTGAATTTGTATAAGTGTGTGTGTGTGTGTGTGTGTGTGTGTGTGTGTGTGTGTGTGTGTGTGTGTGAGTGAAGTGAACAAATAGCTATATATAATTTCACTATTAAATGGTAATCACTTCCCACTACCAATACTCGTCCTGTTTACCTTTACTGTTCATACTTTTGTGTTCCTTCATTCCTGTACGTACACTCTACCTACACTCCACAGCTGCTAGACCTGTTGATGTATTAGTGAAGCATTTGATCCACCTACCACCACCCACCTATCCAGTTATATCTACCACTACATTCTTGCCTCTTATCTATAGCTATTAAACTAAGCAGTATATCAGGTTTATATTCCCATCGATTTCTTTTGTGTATATGTAATCAAAGGTTTAGTTTAATCTATAGCTTACCTGTATAGTTTACCTGGGAATGTGTCTACTAATGCAAGCAATTTCACTTCCTGGTTGATTCATACGATATGTCTGCCTGTATATATAAACAATAAGGACTCACGCTGCGTCCGAGTTCCTATCTACTTGTCAATCTGTTCACGCGTCCATCAGGTAACAAGGCAGGTACGGAGGGCATGGTTTATCTATCTATTTTTTTATTTTATTTTTTTTATGGTGAAATGCCACAAACTATCGACCTTCACACCAGTGGTAGGACGGCATTCTTCCTCGCTCCTGTTCTCCTTACCTCCCCCTCCTCCCTCTTCTTCCCCTCCTCCTCCTCTACCTCCTGCTGCTGCCACCCTCACCTTCGCCCTCTCGCCACAATGCCCTCCCCTATTAGGCATTCATGTCCGTGTCAGTTTCCCTTCCACAGACTATTGATAAATGAATGAATGAAGGAGAATATGGTAGGATGGAAGGACGAAAGGATGCAGCAAGTAAGGAAGTAAGTAAAGGTACAAATTGAGGAAGAATTGCACACACCCACACACACACACACACACACACACACACACATAAGAGATAAAGACCGCGTCCTTCAATAAGTGCTGGACACAGGCTCCAATTGTTCTCCTAAAACCATGGACACAAGATATGTACACACACACACACACACACACACACACACACACACACACACACACACACACACACACACACATACACACACGCGCACGTACAAATAAGGAAATAGGATACACTCACTCACATACACACACACACACCCACACTTACCCACCCACCCACACACACACACACACACAAATAAGGAAATAGGAAACACTTACTCACACACACACACACACACACACACACACACACACACACACACAAACACCCCTACACACCATGCTCTTACGTACTTACATAACAAAAAAAAACACAACTTCCCTTCTTCCTGAATTAAGATATTAAACTAAAGACGTAAATTCATGAAGAAAGTTAAATTATACAAAATGACGACACAAAAAAGTACATCCGCATTGCCGTGTCAACAAAAAATACGAGAATAAGAATGATATCAACCTTTTCGAGTTAAATGAGAAAATCAAAAGAAAACGGTGTCATTAGTTACAGGTTAATTGGGACAAACTTGGTAATCAAAGGTGAAAGGTAAGATGCATTCATTCAGGAGTTGGGATTGTAATAGTAAAGTAATAATAGTAATAGTAGTAATAGTAGTAGTAGTAGTAGTATAGTAGTAGTAGTAGTAGTAGCAACATAAGAGTCATACGCAAACATACAGTCCCCTTATCCATGGTATCAACAATAACTGATAATAGAGGACACGCTTCACAACTTGTCTTATCTTACCAAACACACACACACGCACACACGCACACACGCACACACGCACACACGCACACACGCAGACACACAAACGAGGTTGCGTCATGGGAAACCTGATGTTTTTTTCCCGTCAGAAAGACCTTCCTACTCCTCTATATTATTACCATCATTATCCTCCTTCACATCCTCTTCAGCAGTTAGCCTAATACCGCCCACACCTCAAGAGTTACTAATAGTGTCAAACAACCTCAGAAAAGTATTAGCTAACCACAATTCAATATAGTGACTTATGAGTAAAGAGAAGCACGTGTCACTATCACCACCACCACCACGACCATCACCACTACCACCACCACCATCACTACCACTACCACTACCACAGCAGCACATTACTAAGGTTCTGGCGTAGTATACTATTGAAAACCGGAGTTCGAAACCAGTGGATGAAAAACTACTATTACTACTACTACTACTACTATAAAAACAAAAAAAATATATACTACTTATAACAATCATTCCATTCACCCGTAGCCTCTATAACACCAAGGCAGGGCAGTACGACCCTCACACACACACACACACGTATACCACAAAAACCGTAACACCTCCCCCTTCTTAGCGCAGTATATCGTGGAGTAACGGCATTCACGTGGCTTATGTTGTAAAAGAGCTTCCCCTAAGGCTTCGGAACTCTTGACTGTCTGACCAACTCCTGTGACCTGCTGACTGGGCCCAAAGGTACAGATGGGGCAAGGAAGGTAAGGAATGTGCTATGCCGGGGAGGTATGGGAGTAGGGGCGGGCTGTTATGAGGGAGGAAGGAGGGTTAAGGCAAGGAGGCGTGATACTTGGGGAAGGGTTAAGGGTGGGTGGGGTGTAGAGGGAAGTGGTGGTGGAGGGGCTTAAGGGAGGGTGGGTAAGGGAGGGTTTGGTGCTGGTTTGAGGCTCATTAGCTGTGATGGGCTGTGTTCCCTTGAGGTTATGGCAGTGATTATCTTAGTGGTGGTGGTGGTGGTGGTGGTGGTGGTAGTAATACTTTGACTCTACCATACAGCCACCACCACCACACTACTTACACACTCAGCGTAACCTAAGTCTTCACTGAAAGCTTATTACAGAGCTGAGAAGAAAGAAAAAAATATCACAAACACAAAAGGAAATTAATAAATGAACGTTGTAAGTGTAAACCATTCAATATAAGTTAACTAAATAATCATAGTTCTCTCTTTATTTATTTATTTTTTAATTTTTTTTACTCATCTAAATTTCCATAACAATATTCCTATAGGCTTATTAGATTAAACTGAGGGATGGATGGATGGATGGATTGATGATTAGATAAATAGCTAGATAGACAGACATTAAGTTGAGCTTAAGCCTTTTCCCTCACCTCAACTCTCCACCGATCAAAGGTATCCAAAGAGCAATTATCTCCAATCAGGTGCGTAAGGGAAAAGAAATTAGAGAGAAAGGTTTGATTTATGACCCTAATCTATGACCAACACCGAAAGCTAGAAAAAGGAGAGGGAGACTTAAGTACATTTCTTTTTCGAGAGGGAGACTAAAGTATCTTTTTTTTTCTGAGAGGGAGACTTAAGTGTTTATTTTTTTATATATTTTTTCTGAACATGTCACAAGAGAACACACCAGCACCCCTTTCCCCCCCCCCTATACCCTCCCTTACACAGGCATCATTAACATTTTATTACCGTCAGTTCCCTGTAAAACTTGCCACACCACATTTGACTAACAACTACTCAATCAACCAACATTTCACCAACCAAACAACCATCACCCACGTACAGTACATTACCTACCACACCACCACCACAACCTACCACATCCCTACGACAACAAGAAAAACTGAGGTAATAATTTTCAACAACCACCATTAGCAGAGCACAAGCAATAAACATTATAACACTTTTTTCCTCCCCCCACCTTGGCACCACAGCTATAAGGAAGGTGTATAACAGTGCCACCGAGAGCCTTGTACGCCTTCAGCCTGACGCAATGACGCACGTGAGGTAATTACAAAGGCAGGTATTAAGGTGTGGAGATGGAGGTAACGAGGGAGAGAGAGAGATAGAGATAGAGAGTGAGGACGTGTATGTATGTGTGTACTAGTTTTTTTCTGGTTTGTTTTTATGCATTACCTATCTCTCTGTCTGTCTGTCTGTCTGTCTGTCTGTCTCTCTCTCTCTCTCTCTCTCTCTCTCTCTCTCTCTCTCTCTCTCTCTCTCTCTCTCTCTGTCACTTGTTTAAACGTGAAAAGACCTTGTATGGATCGTGAGGTCTCTCTTTCTCCCCCCTCTCTCTCTCTCTCTCTCTCTCTCTCTCTCTCTCTCTCTCTCTCTCTCTCTCTCTCTCTCTCTCTCTCAAGGGTGACGTTGACCTGCACACACTCGTTTACCTTCACATTTCTCATCTAGTACGCACACACACACACACACACACACACACACACACACACACACACACACACACACACACACACACACACAGAAAGACACACACACACACACACATACACAGACACACACACACACACACACACACACATACACAGACAGACAGACAGACACACACACAAACTCACACACACACACACACACACACACACACACACGCAACGAGATATGTACTTACACACGACGCACTGCACACACTAAGCACCGACACACCAAGTTAATACGTACACGGTAAATTACGCACACTAACCACTACGTACATGCAGCGTTACGCACACGACCAAACAAGTGAATGGCCGGCAAGGGTCGAAAACGTGACCTTGATCTGCTGGAGAGACAGTAGTAGTAGTAGTAGTAGTAGTAGTAGTAGTAGTAGTAGTAGTAGTAGTAGTAGTAGTAATAATAGTAGTAGTAATAGTAAAAGTAGTAGAAACAGTAATAGGTGTGGTAGTATTAATATTATAGAAGTATATATTAGTAGTAGTAGTAGTAGAAGTAGTAGAAGTAGCAGCAGTAGTAGCAGCATGAGTATCAGCAGTAGTGGCATTAGTAATCGTTTCTTTCCCCCACACAACGATAACGACTTTGTGCAGGTAACTCGCCTTGCCTCCGCTTGTTATCGCTTCAGTAACTTCCCAAGTCATCCTTCTTCGTAGCTGCCTCTTGTTACACTCTGGTGGTGGGTGGGGGCTGAGGGCAGGGAGTAGGAGGGGGGGAAGTTGTGGTGGGTGATAGTGGTTGGGTGTTGGGGGCAGGAGAGTGGGAGGTGAGGATGTGGGTGGGTAGTAGTGATGGGGTGTTGGGGGAAGGGGAGTGGTAGGTGAGGTGTGGGATGGTGATACTGGTGAGGTGTTGGGGGGAAGGGGAGTGGTAGGTGCAGTGTGGGAGGGTGGTGGTGAAGGGGTTGGGGGGAAGGTAGGTAAAGGAGGGGATGGGTGTCGAGAACTAACACTGAGGAGGAAAAAAATCTGGATCTTTTCACGCTTACTTGTGTTTGTGTTTGTTTATGTGTGTGTGTGTGTGTGTGTGTGTGTGTGTGTGTGTGTGTGTGTGTGTGTGTGTGTGTGTGTGTGTGTGTGTGTGTGTGTGTGTGTGTGTGTGTGTAATTATGGGAATTATGGCGTCCACTACTACTAACACGTACTACTACTATACTACTACTACTACTACTACTATCATCATCATTATTACTTCCCCCCTCCTCTCTCTCTCTCTCTCTCTCTCTCTCTCTCTCTCTCTCTCTCTCTCTCTCTCTCATCAATTTTTTTTAGCCGAACATAAGAAAACCAATGAGATATAAATAGTAAAAGAAATACACAATCAAATCATAGGATAGAAAGGAAACATAAGAACAATGCACATACAAGGATGGGAATGGAAGAGGAAATCAACGACAGGAGGAAAGAAGAGAGAAAGAACAGAACAAAAAGAAGAGAAGGTCAAGGAGAGAGGAAGAGGAAGAAAATTAAGAACTGCACGGATAAAAGGGGGTATTTTTCAACTCTTTTCCTATAGCATCACGGAGGGAAGGAGGGTGGGGGGGGGTATGAGGGACAGAGGGAAGGAGGGAGGAAAGAGAGGAAAAGGAAGAGGGGTCAAGGTTTGAGATAGGGATTTAATGACCTACAGTAGCAGGAGGTAGGGAGGTAGGGAGGGATGGAGGGAAGGAGGGAGGGAGAGAGAGATGGAGGGATAGAGGAAAGGAAAGGTAGTTAATGATGATTGTCTCCCGAAGGGGATGTATGGAGAGAGAGAGAGAGAGAGAGAGAGAGAGAGAGAGAGAGAGAGAGAGAGAGAGAGAGAGAGAGAGAGAGAGAGAGAGAGAGAGAGAGAGAGAGAGAGAGAGATAGGTGAGGTATACAGATCTTAACACGTTCATTATTAATATGGGAGAAGAGGAGGAGGAGGAGGAGGAGGAGGAGGAGGAGGAGGAGGAGGAGGAGGAGGAGGAGGAGGAGGAGGAGGAGGAAACTGAAGACGACAAGTACGAACAGGTGAAGGTAAGAGGTGATGGGAATGTCATTATAGGAGAGGAGACAGGTAGGTGAGAAAATAACAAGTGGAGGTGAGGGGGAGGGGGGGTTAGGTGGAGGAGGCAAAGGGGGGGAGGGGGGCACGCCAACAGGTAATGGGGCATGCGACGGGGGCCAAGGGGCATGTGAAGGGGCAGATAAAGGTGGGTAGGTGAGAAGGAGGTTATATATGGGTGAGCTGACCTACTTTTTCCACCTTGAACAGAGGGAAGAAGAAGAAAAAGTGGAAAAAGGAAAAAAGTTGCAGTCAAGAGAAGAAGAGAGAAATTTTAACAGTTCATTATATTGTGTTTGGTTAATTTACCGTAAGAGTCTTAATTGATGTATGTGTGTATGTATGTACGTACTAGGTGTGTTTTGTCTGTTTGTGTGTGGTTGTATGTATGTATGTATGTATGTATGTATGTGTGAATGTATGTGTGGATGTGGATGCGGATGTTTGGCCTGGGGATCTCTATCTCTATCTCTCTCTCTCTCTCTCTCTCTCTCTCTCTCTCTCTCTCTCTCTCTCTCTCTCTCTCAAGAAAAAAAAAGAGTAGACCACACAAGATATTTTGCAAGAACAGACCAAAAAAAACAAACAAGACAAACAAGTCAACAACAAAGAACAAACACATATCAAGGAATAAGAGAGAGAGAGAGAGAGAGAGAGAGAGAGAGAGAGAGAGAGAGAGAGAGAGAGAGAGAGAGAGAGAGAGAGAGAGAGACACTGCTTTTTTCCCCTTTAATTTCCCTTCATGATCCAATAATTAACAGGTAATATTCTCCTTTGTTACCTGGCCAGTCAGTGTTGCCAGCCTGGGCCCCTAATTGAGGTCACGAGCTTGAGCTGGTAACGCTGATTTTCCGTTGTCGTGGCAATGATAGTTTCGGAAGGAGGAAGAGGAGGAGGAGGAGGAGGAGGAGGAGGAGGAGGAGAAGGAGGAGGAACAGAGGGAGGAAGGAGACGAAGAGGGGGGAGGAGATGAGGGAAAGAGGGAGGTAAGATGTTCCTCCTGCAGTCAAGGTGAATGTCGGAGGTGAGAGAGAGAGAGAGAGAGAGAGAGAGAGAGAGAGAGAGAGAGAGAGAGAGAGAGAGAGAGAGAGAGAGAGAGAGAGAGAAAGAGGGGACTAGGGAAAGAAATGAGATGGGCAAATACTGTTGAATAATCATATACACCACAATAAAGATAACAACAATAACAATAATAATAATAATAATAATAATAATAATAATAACACCACCACCACCGCCGCTGCCAGGTCGCTGCGGAAGGGGGGGTCGGGGGGTGTGGTTCCCCTCGAGTGGAGAGGAATGCGGAGCGGCCAGTGGGGCATCGCAGTAGAAATTACGGCTCCCCCCTCCACACACCTCCCACGCTCCCCCCCCCCTTCCGTCCCCAGCCGGCATCGTCCTACCTACCCCCTCCTCCGTCCTTGCCTCCCTCCCCCACCTCAAGGACCACCTGCGTTGTCTATTCTGTGGGGCGTGGTTGTGCCGGCTGAGGGAGGCGGGTATGACGGGCTGCCACAAGGTCGTCTGTGAGGGGATGCAGCAGGACCCAGCAGGGAAAAACCTCTCATACTGACATACACAGTCCCGCCCTCCCTCCCTCCTCCCGCTCCCCCTCAACACAAACAAAACTGGAAGTAACACTCACGATTTCTTTGCGAAGGAATTCCATCTTGTGGTCGAGGGCAGTCTTCCCTGACGTGCCGGCAGCGGCGGAGTCCTGGGAATCGTTGGAGACACGCGAGGAGGACTTTGGCGGTGAGGGGATGGCCGAGGGTAACAGACTCAGTGGGGAGGAATCGCTGTCCCCAGAGTCCGCCCCGGAGTCCGAGGAGCACATGGACCACCGTTTCTTTAAGTTCTCAGAGTTCTTGAGGCGCCGCTCAAAGTACTCGCGGCACTGCCTTGCCACTTGGTCCTCGGCGTCCTGCAGCTCTCCACACTCCAGGGAGTTTGGGGCAGACTCTTCCAGCGAGTCCAGGCCGCCGTGGGTGCCCGAGTCCGGCGTGAGGAGGCGTGCGGGAGGGGCTGTGAG
>JAPQNM010000016.1:4590922-4620922 GCA_029783475.1 Metacarcinus magister
TAATAATAATAATAATAATAATAATAATAATAATAATAATAATAATAATAATAATAATAATAATAATAATAATGAAGGCGTGGAAAAAATACCATTATAATAAAAGACAAATAAAACAAAACAAAATGTAATGCAACACCAAATGTTTGAAATATTTACTTCCCATCTCCTTCCTCTGATTGACTGATTTAGAGACAAAAAAAAAAAGAGAGAGAGAGAGAGAGAGAGAGAGAGAGAGAGAGAGAGAGAGAGAGAGAGAGAGAGAGAGAGAGAGAGAGAGAGAGAGAGAGAGAGAGAGAGAGAGAGAGAGAGAGAGAGAGAGAGAGAGAGAGAGAGTGTTTTAAGATAGGTGATACTAACAACCTTTAACCCGTAAAATTGCCTGCAAAAATATGCATCATTTATTGTATTCATGTAAATTCTGTATAAAAAAAAGAGGCAAATGAAAGAGAAATTAAAGAAAGAAAAAAAGAAAAAACCGGTACTAAGATACTTATCCCTTAACACTTGCTTCATTAGAGAGAGAAAGGAAGACAGACAGAGAAGAAGAAAACCAACCGACAGGCGAATACAGAGAAAGAGAGACAGAGAGACAAAGAAAGAAAGGATAGGTGACAGGAGGAAGAGAGACGAACGAGACAAGCTTGAATTGAACAAGAATTTGAAGGAGACTAAGAATGAGGAAGTGAAGGTGAAGAAGGAAGAGAACGCGGTTGAGGAGGAGGAGGAGGAGGAGGAGGAAGATAACGTAAAGGAGGAGGAGGAGGAGAAGGAAGATAACGTAAAGGAGGAGGAGGAGGAGGAGGAGGAGGAGGAGGAGGAGGAGGAGGAGGAGGAGGAGGAGGAGAAGGAAGAAGGGTACGTAGAGGATAAGGAAGAGAACGCAGAAAAGGAACAGGAAGAGGACACAGCAGAGGAGGAATGCAAGGGAACACAAACAGCAACAGACTCTATGGTCCCTGCGAAGGTTGTTTGATATAACTACTCTGCACTAGCTACTTGAATTAGAGAAAGGATGATGGTACATTCTGGATGGGGAATAACTTTAATACAGTGACAATTGCTGCCGCTAGACTTCCCATCTGACATATAGGGACACAAAGTTAATTTCATAGAGGAGGAGGAAGAGGAGGAGGAATCTTACCCTGCTGGGGAGTGTGGTGGCCCTTGGGATTATGGGGAAGGCATTGGGTGACAGGACCAGCTCTCTGTAACTCCCCACATCATCGTCATCATCATCGTCAGAGCTTTCCATCTCGCCAAGCTCCAGCTCCCTGTACTTCTGCGACAACTGTAGAGAGAGTGAGAAAGTGAGAGAGTGAGTGAGAGTGAGTGAGAGAGAGAGAGAGAGGCGGGTGAGATAGTTCGTAGTATGAGAGGGTGGGAGAGGAGGAGGAAAGGAGTTGAAGGGGAAGGGAGGGGATGAATAAGAGAGAGAGAAAAAGAGAGAGAGAGAGAGAGAGAGAGAGAGAGAGAGAGAGAGAGAGAGAGAGAGAGAGAGAGAGAGAGAGAGAGAGAGAGAGAGAGAGGAGAGAGAGAGAGAGAGAGAGAGAGAGAGAGAGAGAGAGAGAGAGGAGAGAGAGAGAGAGGAGAGAGAGAGAGAGAGAGAGAGAGAGAGGAGAGAGAGAGAGAGAGAGAGAGAGAGAGAGAGAGAGAGAGAGAGAGCGAGAGCGAGAGCGAGAGAGAGAGAGAGAGAGAGAGAGAGAGAGAGAGAGAGAGAGAGAGAGAGAGAGAGAGAGAGAGAGAGAGAGATGGATAAGGGATTGATACATAAAACAAATGAAACATAACAACATAAATAAATGAATAGATAAATAAATACATAACTAAAGTAACAGATAATGATAAATTCCACACACAGTTCAATATTATTATCTAAACTAATTTGAATAAACAGGATCATATTATTAAAAGGTAAAAGTGAACACCAACAAAAGTGGTTTTACACGTTTGAGAAATTAAAGAAAGTGTGCAAGAAGTTATTGCCACATTTAGGAGAAACTTATGAGAAATCGAGGAATTAAAGTGAAAATTAATTACCTTGAATGAAAGAGAGAGAAAAAAAAACAAAGACATCATGAGAGAATTAGAGATAGAAAGGGTCAGCTAGATGAAGGCAAAGTGAAGGGAGAGGAGAAAGTGAAAGAAAGAGAAGCAGTGGGGAAAGAGATAAGATAAGGACAAAGAAGAAAAAAATAATTAAGAGAATGGAGAAAGGAAAAAAAAAAGGACAATATAAATGACGAGGATGAGAAAGAGATACTTAATAATGGATGAATAAGAAGATAAAAGAAAAGATAAAAGAAGAAAATAGAACACCAAAACAAGAGAAAAATTGATTAAAAATGTAAAAAAAAGTTGACTCAGGAGATGAAAACAACATAGGAAGGAGAAGAAGAACAAGAAGGAGAAGAAGAAGAAAAAGAAAAACAAGAAAAAGAACAAAAAATAAAAACAAAAAAAAAGGAAGCTAGAATAAAAACAACAACAAGAAAAAACTTATATAAGAAGAAAAATGAGAAGGAATAAAAACACCCACATACCTTTAAATTTGGGGACCCACCGAGGGGTTTGAGGGGAAGCAAGTTAGCATTTCCCACTCGTCCTTTTTCCAGCAATAACTTGGTTCTCCATTTACGTTCCTTGAAGCCATTGGTCAGTCCGTACACCTGTGGAGGGTCAGGAGAGGTCACGAGAGGTCAAGGGGGATGGAAGAAGGGAAAGGTGGAAGTACAGATGCATAAATGAGTGAGGGGATGAGAGAGAAGAGGAAAAAAGGGTGATATTGAGGAGTAAGGGGTAAAGGGAGCGATTGAAAGGAGGGAAAGAAAGAGAGGGAAGGGGAGTGAGGAGAATGTTAGGGAGAATGTGTAAGGGAAAAGGATAAAAGGAAGAATGAGGGAACGGAGAAGAAAATATGAAGGAGAGGGAAGGAAAAAAAAAAAAATATGAACGAAGGGAGGAAGAAAATGTATAACAAGAGAAAGAAATAATGAAGAAAAGTGAAAGATAAGAAAAGTGAAAGATAAGGTTTATATGCAACTTATCTTCTTTTTTTATTTATCATTTTTTATCATTTATTTTCACATCATTCTCCGTTATCATAGTTATTATTCATCCTCTCCTTCCTCGTCCATTTCCTGTGACTCATGGCTATCGTCCGCGCATGACTCATGACCCTGTTACCTGGCCAGTCACTACCCACACCTTGATCATGACTCAACCCCCAAGTGCGCAGGCATTACTATTATTATTATTATTATTATTATTATTATTATTATTATTATTATTATTATTATTATTATCTACTACTACTACTACTACTACTACTACTACTACTACTACTACTACTACTACTACTACTACTACTACTACTACTACTACTACTACTACTACTACTACTACTACTACTACTATTACTACTACTACATTAGCAGGTAAATTGGACTAAATCATGATTCATTTGTTACACAGTTACTAAACATCCTCTTCTCTTCTCTTCCGTAAACTATGAATCACCCACTCACTCACTCCCATGGCTAACACCTCACACACACACACACACACACACACACACACACACACACACACACACACACACACACACACACACACACACACACACACACACACACACACACACACACACACACACACACACACACACACACACACGGCTGACTCACCACAAACAGGGCAGCGACAGTCCCGATGGCTACTCCTGCGGTCACGTCCAGGAAGGAGCTGGTGTAGGTGTGCAGGCCGTGGGTGGAGCCGAGGAGCATCATAGCCAACACGCCCCCTGCAACCACCAGCCGCCCGCCATACACGCCAGGCACACGCCCAGCCACACCCACGTATATCCACGCCCATACACCGCTGAGGGAAGGAAAATGGGACTTGAGTTAGAATGAGAGATCAGAAAAAGAAAAAACTACGTATATATGTAAAAAAAAATAAGTGATAGATTTCAATGTTTATGAAATGTAAAACAAAATTAAGTCAGAGTAAAAAGAAACTGCAGTATAGTGAAGAAAAAAAAATACGAAAACTAAGAAATGAATAATCTTGAAAAACGTAATAGGGAAAATTGAGATGAAATGAATAATACTGAGTCATGAACGAAGGTTGGGAAGAGCCTGATAATGAGTAATGAGTAAGAGGATGAATGACAGCGGGAGGGAGTTGAGCGAGTACCTTAGTTATTTGGCATTATGAGGCAGTAAGTCATTGTTGAATGATGCAACATCTGATAATGTGCAGATGTTGACGCGTTGACTTATGAATGTGGGAATCAATAAATAAATTCGTGATAAGGAAAGATTACTGAAGAGGAAATTCATGACAAGAAGAGAGATGAGAGATGAGAGATGAGAGATTGGAGATGAGAGATGAGAGATGAGAGATTGGAGATGAGAGATGAGAGAGGAGAGAGAGAGAATTTTTACACAATCCAAACTAACAAAAAATCGTATAATAGATTTCTTAAACATCACAATTAAAAAAGACACATACAAATCAAATACTTAATGAACAAAAACAAAATTAATATAAAAAAAAAACACATTCAAACATCCTTCTCCATTACTTTTCATCACCAAAAAACACCAAAAATTTATCTGACCAATGACTAACCTGTAGGCGGCGAGGGTGGCGTGGTAGGAGGGGAAGGCTCTTAAGGCTTCATGCAGCTCCCATCTTCCTCCCTCACACACCTGTTCGGGCGCCCAGGTATGGACTCCCGCAGCCCCACACGCCTTCAGACCTTCAGAGCCACATACCTCCAGCAGGTGAGGCCTCGGAGCCACCACCACCAGCTTCGCCACCGCCACCAGAAGACCCGTTGCCGCCCCGCCCATCACGAAGGTAACTGTAGGGGTGGAATTAATTAAGGTAAGGTAAAGGTGTACTGCGCTGAGGTAAAGACGAGTGGATCTTTTCGGTATAATCTCCTATTTGTTTAGTAGTCGTTATTGCTATTATTTTTTTTTTCTCTCTCTCTCTCTCTCTCTCTCTCTCTCTCTCTCTCTCTCTCTCTCTCTCTCTCTCTCTCTCTCTCTCTCTCTCTCTCTCTCTCTCTCGCCAGGTATAATGAGCACGACAAAAACAACAACTCAGGAAATCTATCAGAAAAGTATTAACGTCTTCTTGGTGACCCGTGCCGTTGACCCTAAACAGGCCCCGTGTGTGTGTGTGTGTGTGTGTGTGTGTGTGTGTGTGTGTGTGTGTGTGTGTGTGTGTGTGTGTGTGTGTTGATAGACAGGACGTGTTATTAACTGTAAACTACTGACGAAGGAGAAGGCAGTGTTGCAAGAAAAGAGGCGGGGCTTGTGTGTGTGTGTGTGTGTGTGTGTGTGTGTGTGTGTGTGTGTGTGTGTGTGTGTGTGTGTGTGTGTGTGTGTGTGTGTGTGTGTGTGTGTGTACCTTTAATTTACACTTCTTTTAATTTACGTCACTAATAACATGTTTTCCTCCTCCTCCTTCTGAGTCTCCTTCAGTACGCGTCCCTTCCCTTCTAACGGGCGAGATGGAAGCAGTTTGTGTGTCCCTTACCATGTGTTTGGATTGAAAGGCAAAAACAGGTTCCTTGTCTATATATGCAAAGGAGTAAAGTGCATTCTCACATTCTTACAGCTACTATTACTACTATCACTACTACTACTACTACTACTACTACTACTACTACTACTACTACTACTACTACTACTACTACTACTACTACTACTACTACTATTACTTACGCAGGAAGCGGAGGATACGACGCACTGCTTGTAGGAAGGTTATGGAACAGCTCTCCACATGTTTTATTCTGCGTCCTGGGAACTGAGATTTTACCGACTCCACCACCAGCACCTGACGAAGGAGGAATCATGTGTGAGTGCTGTCCTGAAGGTGGAAGAATGCCTCAAGCGGCTCATAAGTGTTGTTTTATATTGTACTTGTATACTATCCCTTCTTCAGGTATACTGCAAGGTTCTTTATGTTATGGTAGTATGTAGGTCTTCTATATATATTTTTTTCTGTATCCTTACGTAAATGTATGAAGTTAGTTTTTTTTTTTTTAAGTGTGTTTATTTATTTTTTTCGTGGTGAAATGTGAACCTTATCGAGTCATTGTTGGAACTTTTATCAACATTTGGGCTAAAAAAAAAAAAATATATAACATGCGATTGATTGTTCCATATTCAGATAACTGTGTAAGCAACCACCACATCAACCACAGTAACCACCACCACTACCACAACAACCACCACAACGACCTACTAGACCACTGTGTTACTATTGTTTCTCCTCTTTATCCTATTCACCCTCTCCCTCCCGTCCTCCCATCCATCATTGTCATCACTCTTATCTTCACCACACTTGCGGTATATCATAGAAATTCTGGGAAACTGCATTCATTCCCCCATCACACCCCCCCCCACACACACACACAGCCTCCCCCCCACTTACCACCACTACTAACACCACCCACTTTGCACATAGGGTCATTCACCACCACCTTTGCCCTGCATCACCACCACCTAGATTGAGTTTCCTAGCATTGCACACACACCTCTACACACACAGGTAATAACACTTTAATTTTCTTACCTGGGAGCCATATTTCAATTAACCAGCAGCTTCAACTTTAGTACCACGTGATCACAAGGTCATTACTCGCATTGCTAAAGTGTATTATTTCTTCATGGCACAGTTAAGGCCTTTTGTAACTTTTTTAAATATTCTAATTACACTATACTATGCAACCCTGAAATAGCCGTATAATTAGACACTATAAATATTTCATCATTGCTAGTATTTCAGTAATTTCCTTTCCTTCAATTCAAATCAATCATCGGAACAAAAGATCTTGCAATTCACTCTGTTATCAGTCCACTTATTTGTTTATTTATCTCTATCTTTCACAACAATACGAGACGGCCAAGGGCATGAAATGAATCTATACAAAGGTTCACTGAATTTCCACTCTGAAAGAAGTAAGACAGTTTCTGAAGTGATGTAAGGTTAACTTAATCAATTCCTACTATGTGTTGCTCTACTTCTCCCTGTTGAAAGAATCAGAGTTGTAGAAAGGTGTAAAAAACAAGGCAAAGCAGATTATACCAGAGTTTACCAGTGTAGGGGATGAGGGAATGAATATACTAGTGAAATCTTGCATTATTAAGGGGGAAGGAACAGGGATATAATGAATGCGTAGAACTCTTGAATTATTAAGATAGAGGAAAAGAGGATATGAGTGCGTAGCAGACCTGTTGAATTATTAAGATAGACGGAACGAAGATAAGAATGCGTAGTAGCAGAATTTGCGCAGTGAAAAATATCAAGAGAAACAACACTGAAAAGGATTTATAGGATTGCATACAGTCCATTGAAGGAAAAACATTGCTTACTCAAACAAATGACAATCGACTTTGCACCATTTGATAATCCTAAATACTTAAGACCTCCCTTATTTACCGTTAGAGAGGCGTAGCTAAGGAAACTGGACCATCCTACAACCACTACTATCAGGTTCTAAAGCACCAATACCACTTCCACTACATACTCCACCTTCCCTTTCATCCACTACTCCTATCTTCCCTCCCACTCCCACTCTCACTCTCTCTTACCAGGCAGCAGGGCACCACGATGGCACAGGAGTAGAAAACGGACTCCGGCAGCGAGAAGGAGGAGCTGCCAGCGGTGTTGTTGCCCGCTTGCACGTATGGGAAGGATACACTGGGTAGGTCAGCGCAGGATAACCTCACATCCTTCCAGTTAATCAAGCTTGAATCCTCCCGAAGCTGTGGTTCATACCTGTGAGGATGATGTAGGTAGGAATGAAGGATAGGAAAAGAAGGAGAGGAGAGGAAGGAAGAGGACAAAAAAGATCAAAGAACAAGTATATGGACAGTAAGATGATAATGGAGATAAGGAATAAGAGGAGGAGGAGGAGGAGGAGGAGGAGGGGAAAGAGGAAGAGGAGGTGGAGGAGAGGTCAGAGGAGGGATAACGGAAAGTGAAGGAGAACACGAAAAGCTGTCAAATGCCTAATATGGTTTAACAATGACCTCTTGTATATTTTATTTTAAGTTTTTTTTTTTCTTTCTCTCTCTCTCTCTCTCTCTCTCTCTCTCTCTCTCTCTCTCTCTCTCTCTCTCTCTCTCTCTCTCTCTCTCTCTCTCTCTCTCTCTTTTACCAGGAGAATGGGACGAAGAAAATGAGCAATGATGAAAATTTTAGGGCCAGGGAAACTTAAGGAAATATAGAATTAATACATAAATCGATACGTTAAATAAAAGTAAAATGAAAAAGAAAAAAATGGCCATGCCACTAGAAAAAATGAATGAATAAAAGAATCAACAATAATAATAATGATGATGGTGAAAAAAATAAGCATACGAGAAGGAAG
The DNA here is from genome assembly GCA_029783475.1 of Metacarcinus magister. NCBI lineage: Eukaryota > Metazoa > Arthropoda > Malacostraca > Decapoda > Cancridae > Metacarcinus > Metacarcinus magister. The sequence continues at coordinate 4,599,318 of JAPQNM010000016.1, forward strand.
GAAGACGTGAGCAAACAAAGAATAACGGAAATAATGCTTAAAAACACACAAAGAGGGAGAACAGTGTAAAAATAATAGAGAAAACAAAAAACACTGCAATGAAATCAAGGTAAAAGATAAATAAATAGAAGAAAAATAGAGGAAAAGAAAAAATAACCTCAAAACAATAAGCAAACGAACAAAACATTCCTTAGAAACACGTAGGGTAAGGGGAGGTATGATAGAAGTGTTTATATGGGTCAAGGGCTTCAACACAAGAGATAAAAACAAGTAAAGGTTCTCATAGTCAAGGAGTAAATTAGAACACAAACAAATGGTCTCAAACTAAATCAGTTCAAATTCTGGAAAGAGATAGGGTACACTTGGTTTATTAATAGTGTAGCAGAGGACTTGAACAAACTCAGCAGGCATGTGGTAAGTGCAAACACAATAAATATTTTTAAGAAAAGGTTAAACACATTTAAGAATAAAGAAAACAGATGGTAGGTGTTAGGCGCACAGGAGTTGCCTTGAGTAGGTCAACTGGCCTTTTGCAGCCTCCTTATTTTCTTATATTCTTATGTTTTTATGTAAAGAATAAGCAATGTAAATGATATGCAAATTCAAACTCTCTCTCTCTCTCTCTCTCTCTCTCTCTCTCTCTCTCTCTCTCTCTCTCTCTCTCTCTCTCTCTCTCTCGCTCTCTCTCTCTCTCTCTCTCTCTCTCTCTCTCTCTCTCTCTCTCTCTCTCTCTCGCTCTCTCTCTCTCTCACACACACACACACATATACTCTCTCCTACATACACACACAAGAAGGGACATTACCTGAAGCAGTAGTTGAGGGCACACAGAGTAGCAGCGAGCAGGACCTCCACCACTGACAAGGGGACGAGGAGGGGATTCCTTACCACCACTACATTCCTATCCCCTTCACGCTCCTCCACCTTCACCACCCCCGCCCCATCCACCCGTAACCCACCACCCTCACGTCTTTTCATTCTGGGGGTAGAAGAGAGAACATAAAAGGGAGTTTAATCAAGAAAGGGAAAAAGGGTATGTAAGTTGATTTGGTTTTCTTATTAAAGGGAGTTTATGATTTATAGTTATTAGTTATATGTATTTTTGTGTGGATGTTATGCATTTTTTGGTCACTGTGTTGTACCTGATCGAGTGGTGGAAGAAATGTATTGTGTGTGTGTGTGTGTGTGTGTGTGTGTGTGTGTGTGTGTGTGTGTGTGTGTGTGTGTGTGTGTGTGATATAGTACTGTACCACTAGGTCATGTTTTAATGGGAACACTCATTCACTCACACACACACTCTCTCTCTCTCTCTCTCTCTCTTCTCTCTCTCTCTCTCTCTCTCTCTCTCTCTCTCTCATTCACTATCTCACTATTAGTACACTATTGAGGAGCCGAACGTCCGTCCCCAACTCACAATTATTAGTTCAGAACACCTCAGAAGTTAAGAGTGACGTGTCGTAAGCACAGGACGAGTTCAACTGAATGAGAGCTTGAGGGGCGATAGCAGTGATGGAGGGAGAGCGAGGGAGAGGGTGGGAAAGGCGAGAGGGAGTGGACAAGTGAGGGAGGGAGGGAAGATAAGGTATGTGTGTGTGTGTGTGTGTGTGTGTGTGTGTGTGTGTGTGTGTGTGTGTGTGTGTGTGTGTGTGTGTGTGTGTGTGTGTGTGTGTGTGTGTTATCAGTTTTAGCCCCTGATCGCCTCCGTGCAGCTCAGGTGAGTCTCCTAATCGTGCACCTGCGCCTTACCTGTGCTTACGTACATGGTCTTCGTTATCTAATGTCAGAGGTTATCCACTTTTCAAACAATAGGTCTCAAAAAATCTTTTATTCATCGTTTACTCCATATTCATTCATTTTATCAAATTTATCGATTAAAAAATCTATAAAACTCTATCTTTGATTTAATTCCTTATCTCACCCTTCACTTCGGTATTTACAGTTTCAAAATTGTATAAACTATTTTCATACGTCACCAAACACAAACATACCTCATCATTTCCGGTGCCTTTATTGGTTTGTACAGTAGAAATGTAAGAACCATTCAATCAAGTTTTACCCGATACACTTGCTATATTGATAACACCTGTCTTGGAACGTGACCGTAAAACTTGGGCCATAAAAGTTATCACAACCTCGATAACCTAGTATGATGTGAACAGATGAATCTGTTTGTAACCTTGTGTAACTTGAAGGGAACGTGAGAGCTGCGTGGAATCCTCTCAGGTAAGCTAATTATGATGTAGAGTCATGTAGGAGTGATGAAATCTGTCCTTGAAGCTAATGATATGAACAAGAGTAATTTTGTTGTTATCGATTATTGTGTTGATAGTGTTTGTAATTATAGAATTTTGCAGTTTAGCATCTCACACTTACGGACGTAAGTTTAAAAAATTCAATCCCAACACTGTCAGTACACTTTACATACGTAAACCTAAGCGATAACAGATCTTCCTACGAAACAAATGCTGGAAATACAGACATATTGAATTCAATGTACTACCAAAGGACAGCAAAAATCCCAAACTGGTCTTTGTGGACACGGGAACATTTTACAGCTTTCACGCAATCAACTACCTGCTGACGGAGGTATGCTGTTCCGTGGTGCTGAAACGAGTCTCACTCCACCTTGGGGAAGGCAACTGTCTGGAGACGCGGTTGGATGTAAGGCCAGTTTTTACCGATACTTACATTCATGGGATCGATATATTGCACAAGTAAAATGTCGTTTTGGACTACGGCCGCGGCTTCATCATCTTCAGAGAACTTGAGGGTTTTCCACTATAAAGGTTAAGGTGTGATGGTGATAGTGTTACGTGCAAGATTAAGTATTGTGACCTTCATACACTGCATGAATAACCACAATTTCAAGAATAAAGTTTATCATTATTGCTATTAGAACATATGAGAATAAGGAGGCTGCAAATGGCAAGTTGACCTACTCAAGGCAGCTCCTGTGCGCCTAACACTTACCATTTGTTTTCTTCATCCTTATTTATGTGTCTAACCTTTTCTTTAAAATATTTACTGTCTTTGCACTTACCATATGCTTGCTGAGTTTGTTCCAGCCCTCTGCTAGTAAACCAATTTTTTCTTAACACTTTCTTGAATTTGAATGAATCTAGGGGTTAGGGTTTTAACTGTGTCCTTTACTATGAGAACCTTGTTCATATCTCTTATATATACATACACACACAAACATATATATATATATATATATATATATATATATATATATATATATATATAATCATAATAATAATAATAATAACAATGATAAAAATAATAATAATAATAATAACAATAATAATGATAATAATAAACGGTTTAATATCAAGGCAGTCATAGACTGAAAATATACATAGGAATTAAATGAATACTACTACTAACAGTAATAGTAATAATAATACTAAGAAAGACTGAATTATTTTAGTGCTAGATATAAAGGAATCAACTTTGTAGAATATGAATAAATTTACATAGAATTTAAGACGCGTATTATGCGCTTTGGTTGAAATTAATACATTCCGGTATCGGTTAGCATGAGCGGGGGGAGGGGCACCGGCTGGGGGGGGGGTTCCCGAATTTTCTGAAGCCCTCCTCGTGCCTCACGGACAGCCTTGGCAGACTTAGAGTGAAGCGAACACGGTCATAGTTTCTGAAAGCAGGGTCCAGGATGACCTTACATGCTCGTTTCTGGACCTTCTCGAGCTGTTGATGTTGTGTGAGGTTCAGAGATGAGGACCAGGCAAGGGAGGCATACACGAGTTTAGGGAGTATAAAGGAAGTATATACTCCCTTTAACTCAGAAGCCGGTGTCCCCACTCCCCAGGGACCTGAATCTTATTAGCATGTAAATTTTGTATGAGGCTGATATGATGATATTAGTAACATGCTGCTTCCAATTGAGTTGGTCATCCAAGGTGAGGCCAAGTAGCCGAATATACTGCACTACTTGGAGGGGTTGGGAGCCAACGGAGAGCTGGGGAGGGGGGACTGCAGCTGAGGAGGTGCAAAGGTGCATCACCACGATCTTGGTATAGTTGATGGACATTTTGTTCACTTCCGTCCACGACTGCAAGTTGTCGAGGGTGACTTGTAGAGGTGAGAAGTCCGGGGACCTGGTGTTGACAGGGATGCCAACGATGCTGTCATTCACGTACTTCTAACGATGCAGGGTGTCAGTAAGGGCATCGTTGATCAGGATGAGGAAACACAGTGGACCCATCTTGGTGCCCTGGAGGACTCCATAAGTCAGGTGTTGAAGGGAGGAGACACAACCCTGATGACGAACAGCTTGCCGACGCCCGCTGAGGAAATCGGCCAGCCATGCTATCAGGTTGGGATGAAGACCCAGACCTATGGCCTTGGTAATGACAAGTGTGGTCCACAAGATCAAAGGCTTTCCTAAAGTCTACAAAATAATAGCGAAAAAAGTGTTACGATTTTCCAGGTGGCTGCGTATAAAATCAAGGAAGCTGACAGGCAGTGAGTGGTGGAGGAGGATTTCATGTTATCAAATTGTTGTGAATCTATGGATGTTTTAATGTTGGAATAAGCCCAGTCAAAGACAAAGTCTTCACATATGAGGCTGGGAAGAGGTGTGATGGCGATTGGTCTTAGATCATTTAAGGACTGAGGACTGGTTGTTTTACGGATCGGGGTTACATAAGAAGTCTTCCAGTCACTGGGGCATGAATTTTGTGAAAGCGAGGCATTAATAATGGAGCAGAGAGGAGTAGCCAGTTCTGGGACAAATTCTTTATAAATTTTGATGGTTAAGTCGGTTGTTTAGTTTAGATTTTCGTATCATAGTGATAACATCAGCCTCCTGGACAATGGGGGGGGGGAGGGGAAGGAAGACAGGCAGGGGGAGAGGGAGTTTTTAAATACCTCAATCAGGTCCTCTCGTAGCCTACGTTTGGATAAACTGAATACGTCCAGCTCCTTTAGTCGTTCTTCGTAAGGTCAGATTGTTGTTACCGATATGCAAAACTTTACATATATGAACATTGAATTGAATTTGCCACTTTTCTGACCAACTGACTAAAATGCCAAAGTTTGATTGAAATTGTAGTTTATCGGCGGTTGTAGTTACTCTACTTGTGATTTTCGTATCGTCGGCAAATTTGATATCTTATATCATCGATATTATTGACATAAAAAAAGAATGAGGTCAAGTACTGAGCCCTGTGGCACACTGTTTATAACGTTTCGCCAGTTAGATGATTTACCATATAAGATAACACGTTGTTTTCTCTCGGAAAGCCAGTTTAGTAAAGGAACACATGTATGCGACTTTCCAAGAATGCTTTATTTACCTCTATCCAGAAAGGAGGCGCAGTTGGTGGTTTCGACAATGGTTCCTTTTTTGTGGCCAGGTATTCATTCCTAAGTAACTCGCAGGAGAGGAGTCAAAGATAAAGATTTTGAAGGTTATACATATATATATATATATATATATATATATATATATATATATATATATATATATATAAGCACAAAATGACATCACTGGTTGCTTGGCTTAGCTACTGCATGAATTCTTACAACCTAGCTTCTTCCGCACGTGATGAATGTGAAGGATCGGAGATGGCAGAGTCCATACCAGCTCTAGAGTAAAACAAGCGCCGGTGAAGTGAGAGCGGCGGCGCCTGATGCCGATGCCAACTGTAGAGCTAGACAGGTGGCCAGACCGACAGCACGGGTGAATAAGCGACAGGACTAGCTCCCGCTGAGTGACAGTAGGTGCGTCATGAACGTGGCTCAGAGTCCTTTAACAACCAAGGTAGCAGAGGGGATGAAGGGGGAGAGGCCAATGGAGGACGGTAGATGGGAAGAGGTTAAGGCGCTCTCGAGTACCCGAGTGTTCTCCCCAGCACTGCAGCCTACCCGTGGGGTCGACTCCATTTTGAGTCGAGACAAAGTAGTGAAGCATGGCAAAAGCTAAGAAACAAACTCTCAAATTAGTAAACAAGCGCATCATAATATGAACCTCCGAATCACTTGAGCAACGAAGCTGAGGTGAAACGAAACAGTTGATAAATAAAAGAAACAGAGAACCCAACACTGAGAGGTTAAAAGTAATTAATGAGCAATTCCTACAGTTAGGTTTGGTTAAAGCAATTCAGATCTCGTGGAAATGGTTGTAGTAGTAGTAATAGTAGTAGTAGTAGTAGTAGTAGTAGTAGTAGTAGTAGTAGTAGTAGTAGTAGTAGTAGTAATAGTAGTAATAGTAGTAGTAGTAGTAGTAGTAGTAGTAGTAGTAGTAGTAGTAACTACACCAACCTATAACTTACACTCAATTATTAGCCTTACCTATGAGCTTGATCTCATTAGCAATCCGTCACCTTACCCATAACCCAACTATTCCACCAACGTAACCCAGCAACCGTCCAGCGTCAACGAAGAGATGAGGACCTCCTTCAAGCCTCTCCACTCACCCCGACGTTTAATAATGGTACACAAGGCCACAATATCGAGATAAGCAGGAACAGAGGCAGCCACGTCAGAGGTGGAGAGAGAGGCACTGTGAAGTAACTCTGGCTGCCTTAAACCATTAAATCTGTACAGTGACCTTGTGTGTGTGTGTGTGTGTGTGTGTGTGTGTGTGTGTGTGTGTGTGTGTGTGTGTGTGTGTGTGTGTGTGTGTGTTATTCTTTGGCTAACATATTATCATGAACATTTGTTATTGTTGTCGATAATGCTGCGTTTCTGTCCATTATCTTATTAGCTATTGGGTTCAGAAAATGTGTAAGCCAACCAATCATAATCAGTCAGTCAGTCAGTCAGGTCATCAGGCGTCCATCTATACAGCCTTTCATTCATCCATTCACCCACACGACCATCATTACCCTCAGGCCACTCCCATGGAATACTGATGACGAAGGTAAACAAATGGAGACACGAAAGTTCCTCCACCTGTTGCATTTTTCCCACAGGTGTGTCATTTTTTTTACCTTAGTTAATCAAGTAGAAGATTAAGGGGATTAAGATAAGCTAAACTTTACCACCTGTACCTTCATGTTCTTCTCCCCCTAAATCCCCTCCTTCTCCCTACTCTCCCCTCCTCCTCCTTTACCTTTCCTTTCTGCCCTGATACTAAGAGCACCTGTCGCAACACCTTTATTGGGCAGGTATTGCGTGGTTTCGACGCAAACAGGTAAAAAGCATGAAACACGGAGGAAAGAATTGCATAATCGGTGCACATATATGTCGTTTGCAGAGCTTTCTGGCAACCTTCATGTGCGTGTGTGTGTGTGTGTGTGTGGTGTGTGTGTGTGTGTGTGTGTGTGTGTGTGTGGTGTGTGATGTTTTGCTCCTGGAGGGAGGGAGGGAGGGAGGGGAGAGAGGGAGAGAGAGAGCGAGACGAGAGGAGAGCGAGAGGAGAGAGAGAGCGAGAGAGAGCGAGAGCGAGAGGAGAGAGAGAGAGAGAGAGAGAGAGAGAGAGAGAGAGAGAGAGAGGGAGAGAGAGAAAGAGAGAGAGAGACCTAGAGATGTAAAGAGAGGTAGAAATAATTTAAAAGGAGACAAGACTATCATTCATGTGTCAACACCCGACTCTTCTATCACCACCAACAACACCACCATCATCACCACCCCCATCATCACCATCACCACAACCGTCACTAGTATCACAATCACCACTTTCTCTCTTTTTTCCACCAATTGGCAAGTATTTCTCTTCCCCATCCACCACCACCACCACCACCACTACCACTATCACCACCACCACCACCACCACTATCACCACCACCACCATCACCACCATCACCACCACCACCACCACATCTTAACAAAACAACCGATCCTTCACTTATAAAAATAAAAGAGAAAAAAATGGAAAAGAACAGTCAGACTTACACTTCACTTCCTCTTCCTCTCCTCCCTTCCATTCCTCTTTTCCTGACGTTATCAGAAGCACCGCCAGTATCTTACATTCCTATCGCTAAGGTCTTTATACCGTTCTTGCGTAGAAAAAAAAGAGAAACACATAGAAACACACAAACCCTTTGCCCGCTGTCTTTCTTGGCCAATCAAATACACTTCTTCGACGCCTCCTTTGTTATGATTGGCTGAGCGGGCAACAGTAATGTAGTCTGTTTCCTTACTCATGTTACGGAGGATAAACAGATGGAGGAATGTGGTTCAAAGATGCATTTCCTCAAGTATTTTACCATTCCTTTCCCTTTTCTTTTCTGATCATTGAGAAAAGGATTTAGAGGATTACAATATAATTACTGAAATAGGAATGAGGATTTATGAACATCAATGAAAGAAGAAATAATTATAATAGTAATAACTGTAATAATTTCTTATAATCAATAACTGGACTCGTCATTATGGCAAACTTTGCTTTGATAAGACAATTTACGCCTGTCAATCAGAGAGAGAGAGAGAGAGAGAGAGAGAGAGAGAGAGAGAGAGAGAGAGAGAGAGAGAGAGAGAGAGAGAGAGAGAGAGAGAGAGAGAGAGCAACCTACCTGAGAATCCATTTCAGTGGGTTACCTGAATCTAACCAGAGTGTATCTTATCACTCCTATCACACTGATCTTCATCCTCTCGAGCCTTCACCAACCCAGCTCTACATTTCTTTATCTACCTTTGTCTGTTCGCCTGTCTACCAATTCTCTTATGTCTCTCATATTCATCATGCTATTTAATTCTCATTCCCAATTTAAGGGCAAATCATCAAGTTTGCTCCTCTTTACATACGAAAGATCCACGATGATGCAAGATATTCTCATGATGTATATTGAAAAAAAAGTAGCCATCTTAAGGACGTAAACAAAAAGTGTGTCCTGATAACATGAACGAGGGTGCAGTGAGGTTTAATGAGAGAGTGTCGGTGAGCCTTTCATGATTGGATGACATCATTGCTATTTGTGATGTGCTTAGTTATAGTCACGTCTCTCTCTCTTTCTCTCTCTCTCTCTCTCTCTCTCTCTCTCTCTCTCTCTCTCTCTCTCGCTCTCTCTCTCTCTCTCTCTCTCTGAAGTAAACTATAGTGCATATTACACACAGTATCGCAGAAATGTCATGAAAGTTAGGTGGTCGTAACTAAATCGAAAAAATAACTAGTCCGCACAATTTTCTTTTTATTATTCGGTAATTTTCTATGTAACTCTGTAGATACCTGTTGATGACAAAGACGCTCCGGTCGGATCCATTTTCTGTTTCAGATGTATTGCAAGAGAGCCCCGCAACCATAGTAGAAAATGAAGAAACTTTTTTATTTTAATGGCTGACTGATACGTTCGCCAAACTGATAAATCCTATCCGATAAGGACTAATCTTATCTTTAAACATAATTTTCACATCAGATAAATACGAACATTGTGATATCATATAAAACTCCACTGATCCTCTTCTGGCAGCACGGAGAATTTTAAGTGAATTAACAAAACAACAATAAAAATATGAATGCAATAGTGTAAACATACTTAATACTATAACTACTAGTATAATTTGAGCTCAAAACATAGCATTAGTGACGACAATTTGATACAACAGTAAAAAATTATATGACAACTAAATCTAATAGTTCTTGCGCCACTCTGTCTTCTCTCTCTGGTATTGCAATAAAACTAATGGTATTAATGTGAGGTTTATTTGACTGACAAGCACGAAAAAGGATGTGAACTGACAGGACAGTGAGGATGCATACATGTACTGCTGGAGAGGACGAGGATAGAAACAATGAGACACTAATAGTAATAAAATCCGTGTTTCTCGTGTATACTTACTCTAACCCAAGAAAGGAGCTTTAAATGTATTTGTTTGTGAACTTATGCTCCAGAAACTAATAGGTAGGAATGTATGACACACCCTCGAGGTGGCTGTGATGTGGAATACTAAAATGTTAATGAGTCCTTAAGCTCAAATTTTGAATGAAGTTTGATTTGGATTTTGGATACAGAAGGTAAGTGAAATGAATATATTGATGAAGTGTTAGGAATGAAGTTAAGTGAATAGTGTGGAAGAGTATATAGTGTGTTGAGAGAAAATGAGATAAAATGAATCTCTGAAAGCATTTCAAAGGAATTTTGGTGGTGAAGAAACACGGGACGAAGGAAGTACTTTATTTATCTAGCGTTACGACCAAACATCTTCTACAGAGAGAATAAACAAGCTAGGAAGTATGACAGCTTATATACATCAGGCGACCTAATAACTGAACCACCAAGGATTGTATATAAGCTGCCATATTTCCTAGTTTGTTATTCTCTACGAAGAAGACTATCGGTCAAATCGTTAGAAATAAAGTACTTTTCCTACGTCCCGTATTTTTTCACCACAAAAATTCTACTCACTTGACTCTCCTGTATACAAGCAGTTCTAAGCTCAAACACTGTTGAAAGTACTGTTCAGACAAAAGGGACAGCTGTGTAGAGGTTTCTTGACACACACACATACACACACACACACACACACACACACACACACACACACACATACACACACACATACACATACACATACACACACAAACATACACACACATATATATACACACACATACACAGACACACATGCACACACACTACCTATAATTCAGCAGAAGGGAGGAGGGCCAGCCCGCCTGACACACGGGCTACAAGGGCCTGGCCAGCGGCGCCTCCCACTCCCCTCCACACGACATCAAAGAACACCACACCGACGCCAGGCACCCACACCCTCAGGTAGACTCCAGCCTCCTCCATGCCTCCCTCAGGTACGCCCTAGACCGTCAGATTTGGAGGCATGGAGTCAGCCATTTCCCATGTCTTATATTGATGATTTTAGAATTAAATGTTCTTGCATGTTTACTATTTTGTAATCATGAATATGATATGACAAGTATATATTTGGTATTTCCCTTGAGGTTGTGGCTGCAACAAGGAGTCTCACAGGAGGGCGTGGGTGGCGTGGAGGCGGAGCGGCGTGGCACGTAACAAATCCCTTCGATATGGCTGCTGCTAGACCTTCGCGGCCTTGAGGGCAGCGAGGGCCTAGTGATAAAGGCTTTGTTTGTACCTGTTCAATAAACCTAGTGGACTAACACGCTAGCTTGGCCGAGACCGGGACTCAGGTTCACCAAGTCTGGAACACCCATCCTGCCCGAGAAACTTGCACCAATCACAGCGCGCTGAGCCAGGTGACGCGCTGCTAGTTCATGAAGTCATTACTTACCCTATATCTACAGTTGTATCAAATATATGTAAGTCATTACTTGATAAAGCTAATCACAGTAACAGTTGAGTTGCGTATAACAACGTTATGGATAGCTGATGTGATGAAGCACAGTGATGGAATACACTGTGAAGACTGAGATGAACTGTGGATGTATGGTAACAGTACACACGTATTGCCAGTTCATGACGTCATCAACCACCACATAAACACACAATGATAATAGATGTGTGAATTATTTCTTAAGAAAACAAAATGCCTTCAACTGAGATGTTTTTACCTACGTTATTGACGACTGATGCAATATAACACAGAGCTGGAACACAGTGAAGAATGTGACGACCATGGGTATTTGGTAATATACTATGAACTATATTTTTTTTGAGAGCAGCCAGTAGGGAGTCAATACAAGTCTCTGAATGATGTAGTCCTATTATACAACTTCAAAATAACTCGGAATATTAATCTTTATCCCTGCACTATAAAAAATATTCAACAAGTGGAAGTATTTTTTTCATTCCTTTGTGCACCACATCGTTATGACAAATTATTTTCTGGTAAAAAGTTTTCCTGGCGACCGCAAACGTAGGAGATAAAGTATGTTATTACTCAACTCCTACAAGCTGCACTATGTGGCTGCCTGGAAAGCTTTCTGCCAGAAAATGATATACCATCACGGTGTGAAGCACAAATGGGTGAAGAACATTTTCACTTGATAAGTACTTTCTATACACATCTTAACTGTTGAAAAAAATAAATTTTATTAAGAAATAATTCACACTTTTTATATTATTGTGTGGCGGTTGATCACGTCATGAACTGGCAATACGTATGTACTGTTACCATACATCCACACTTTATCACAGTCTTCACAACGTATTCCATCACAATGCTACATCACATCGGCTATCCATAATGTCTCTATATGCATTTCAACTGTTGCTGCGATTAGTTTTCCTAAATAATATTTCACATATATTTGGTACAACTGTGTAGATATAAGGTAAGTAATAACGTCATGAACTAGCAACACGTGGCCTGGCTCAGCGCGCTGTGATTGGTGCCAATTTCTCAGACAGGATGGGGTGTTCCAGAATTGGTGAACATGAGTCCGCCGGGAGTGGCTTCGCGGGATGGGCGTCGGGTGGTGGTGGTGGTGGTGGTAATGGTGCACACATTCCCAAGGCCCCATCACCAACACCTCCCCTTTCCTCCCCTCACCGCAAAACGTGACTCCCAGAACGCTATATATATATATCTCCGAAAACAAAATCTGTCAACGAGAACAATTATTGTAGAACGTTGTATATAATTTCAAACAACCTCACACACGAACAACGAACAGCTTCTAGGAGCACCCTGGGCGGCGCCAATGGCTGGCTGGCGCGCCCTGAGACACCTGCATGGGTTGTCCACGCTCCCGTCAGCCTGATAGGTGGCGGCAGAGCAACACCACGCCACGCTCACTCCATACACGAGGCTAAGCTAACGACACAAACAACGCGGTGCCATCACGTGACGCTCCCACAACTGATACAAATCCTTCACGAGCTGCGGACGCTGACGGAGGAACGGAAGCGGGGATCCACACTGTACAAGACACGTAGAATGGCTGATATATAGATTCTTACAACTTCTACCTACCACTTTACACGCTTCCGACATTAATAAACACTGCTTAGCGTCCGCCAACACTTAGGCAAGCACTTGGATTCCGTTTGGTAAGACTTCCGGGGACCTGCACGCAGCCCCGGGATCGTCTTGGTGAGCCATGTGATTCAAGGACGTGGCCGCGTGTCCCGGTGACCACCAGCCCCAACGCAGCCCCAGGACGCAGCCTCTGTCACCCAGCAGCGCCACATCTCACTCGCCACAAGGAGTAGGACATATATTTTTTCTCTTGCCCTTACGCGCACACAGTCCATCAAGACCAATGTTCACTTACGAAAACTAACTGAGGTGTGAATAAATCAAACTTGGATAAATTAGGATACACGAACGACGCGATGATAACCTACATTCAACACTACGGCAAGGGAGGGCGTCGTCCTTTCCTCAGAGAAACGACTCGGCCTCCTGAAGGTGCCACATTAGTACTAAGGTCCATGTGTCCGTTTTTTCTTTTTTTTTCGACGGTCGAGATCCGCGATGAGACTTTCCCTTCAGCTCCACTCACACCTGAACGGACTACGTGCTGCTTAACGAAATAATGAGTAGAAGTAGAAGTAGTAGTAGTAGTAGTAGTAGTAGTAGTAGTAGTAGTAGTAGTAGTAGTAATAGTAATAGTAGTAGTAGTAGTAGTAGTAGTAGTAGTAGTAGTAGTTGTTGTTGTTGTAGGAGGAGGAGGAGGGGGAGGAGAAGGAGGAATATTAGTAGTAGTATTAGCAGCAGTAGTGGCCGTAATTCTTGTAGTAACAATAATAATGATAATAATAATAATAGTTATAATAGCAATAATAGTAATGCTAATAATAATAGAAAATAACAACAATAATAATAGGTGATAATAATAACAATGATAATAATAATGATAATAGTAATAATAATAATAATGATACTATAATACTATTACTACTACTACTATTAATAATAATAATAATAATAATAATAATAATAATAATATTAATACTAATAATAACAATAATAACAATAATAATATAAACTAGAGAGGCACTCAGTAGAGCACAAGTATCTCCGCCGCCGCCACTACGAATCATGAATTTTTCCTCCCCTTGAACTTTGACATTAATCTTTCATCTAGTAATGGAGTGGTTACTTTGGGTAGGGGGTCATGTTGGTGAGGTTTTGTGAAGTTGTAGTGCATTTTGACAGTTATGAATTACCTAAAATCCTGTAGGTGGGCGGTTAGGCTGGCTATGTTGACGAGCTGAAGGTGGCGCCAAAGATAACGTCCAATAGGATTAATTAAGGCTACTTTGAAAATTTCCTGACTTTTATCTTTGACCTTGAAATTTGGAAATGTAATAGATTCGAAATTTAGGGTAAGGGGTCATGTTAATAAAGTCAAACAGGTGCTAACATTCCGACAAAGAGGCAAACAAAGTACATAACCTATTGCTCAACTTCGCAGGCGGAAGAAATAATAATAATAATAATAATAATAATAATAATAATAATAATAATAATAATGATAATAATAATAATAATAATAACAACTACTGCCCAGACTGTACGGGACCGGCCTGCACAGTCTTCCTTCATTCTCATCTCTCCTTACAGAACCACATGATCTCACTCCATCGTACTCTCCTCTTGAACCCTGTGTCTTCACCCACCACTACGCTTCATCTCACCCTTGCAACTTCTCTCTTAACATTAGAAACATCTGAAGAACATTACTCCTTATCCTATAGTAGTATATTTACAAAGTATTTCAGATCAATAAATAGACTACGACACTTGTTACGTATGCTACAGTACGCCGTGAGGCAGAGGAGTGAGCCAAACCGTGAAAAAATACAAGATCTCGTATGTATGTAAATATATAGACATCTTGATGACATACTAGTATACGTGGTTAATATTTGGTTCTTATCGCTAAGCTACGTATAGATTACAGCAAAGTTCTACGTCACAACATTTATCAGCACTGATGATGTAGTACACGTATCACTTTTGTAATATTCGTGTGTGTTTGATCTTCGAGAATCGCCAAGTTTACGACAAAGTGCAACAAAAACGCGCCGCGAGTACGACCACTACTAGGCGTGCGTCTCTATGCGTCTGGCACCGCCGTCGATATGTTAGACAGCCGCTATCTTCTTAATGAAACTTCCACCTGTCTTTGTTTTAACACTAATCGAAGGGAATAAAGAAGGTCCTGCATAACTCTAAGCGACTGTCACTTGACGAATTGAAACGATGCGACAGGAACCAACTTTGTGAATGCAAGAAAAAGTCGGCTTGATGGTCTTTTTTTTCTTTCTTTAGCGGCGCCAAGAACGCTGAGAGAGTATCGCTTTTAACTACTTTATAATCTAACACCGAAACTATACTACTTATGGCAATATTTATGGAAACAGACATCACTAATCAGACCTGGGAACATTACTAATAAATGCTTACATTACACATTTTTTTTCTTTTCTTGGTTATGTAGTTACGCATTAATACTACGGACTAGAGACTAACAATAAGTTGCATGTTATATCGCTGAATCGCACACACTGAGGCAGGTCATTTACGTTTATGGATTAACAATTCATAAACATACGGAACACATGACAAACCAAAGAGAATGAATGAATTATTGGCGAACCGGACGAAAACAATATATAAAATAACGATATGGGGAACTAAAAAAAAAAACAAAAAAAAACCTCGTTCATCGAAAAACAACTTTAGTAACGGAGGACAAAACACAAAACACAAAACACAAAACACAAAACACAAAACACAAAACACAAAGAGAATGATTAAAAACTTCACTTTTTTGACACTTTTCTTCGTCCTTTTCGATCCCACCTTTCCCTCACCCTCCAACACACAGGGTCCCGATAAACACAACCCCAACACCTCATTCTCCACACGTAACAGAGAGGGACAACCTTGGTAGCCTTAAGTTATTCTCTTCTCGAACTCCTCTCCTCGTCACGGCCGGTCCACTGGGGCATCACCTTTCTAAACATTATCAAATCTTACTGAAGGACAATATAAGGAATTCACAGCTTCACTCAGTAGGGTCAAAGGTATTGGTGATATGCAAAACTAATCACAATATCTTCTCTTCTCCCTCCTAATGGCCAAGTTTTGCTTCGTTGCCTCGTCAAAGCGTTCCATAAACACCAGAACAAATTCTTATAACGCCACGAATCCAGTGCTTATTTTTCTGTTCATGTAATTCTACAAAGTCGGAATCAATACTTCAGTTACAACATTAGTGAGTAAAGGAAATAATTGCTACTTGGGTTGTACAGAGCAGAGACGTGCAGGTACAACTACACCATGACTACACTACACATCACACAAGGAGTCACGGCTAAGTCCACTACACTACATATTACACTGTTACCGGGGATGATCTACCTATTGCAACATTAAACCAACATGTAAATTTGTTCTATGACTTGAGAATCCACTCACAAGGGCTACACAATGCTCTCCCATGGGTCATTACGGTTTCAAACATTCGTATTGGTTAGTCCTACGTAAAGGTGGCGGTGAGACACTACTAGGCGCTGTGTTAGTTGTACTCATTGCTGTTAAAACCTTCAGGACGCTGTTGTTGCTGTGTTGGTGTTGGTGCTGTTCCTGGCGGCTGCTTGACGCTGAGGGCACACATACACGCTTTCCTGGCTGACTCGTGGGTGATGGGAAGGGGCGACGACCAAGGTGTGGACAAACAGGTGTGGTAAGCAGGTGTGTGTGGCCTGATGAGACACCGTGTTTGCCATCGAGGTGTGACGAGTAGGAAGGGAAGGAAGGATGTTCAAGGTACTAAATGGTGTTGCGAGGGAGGTAATAGGTTCCTGAAGAGGTAAGGATGTGGTGCTGGGTGTACTAAGCTTATGGAAAAGTGTTGTGTGGTGAGGAAAGTGTTATGGATAGTCTTAACGAGGTACATTAGACGAGGGTTGGTGTAGTGTGGTGGGAGTGTGTGTGTAGTGGGGGTGTAGTGTGGTGAGCCGCCCTACACCTGATCAGGGGCCGGCGTGTCTGAATTTAGCATTATCTGGTTGGCCTCCGATCTGACACCGTTCCCCACAGACACCTGCTGGTCTCTCCACGGGATTGTCAGCATCTTAATACGCTGAAAAAAAGGAAACAACATTATGTAAAGAGCTTTAAAGGAATCCTGCAGACACTTTAACATTATACAAACTACCTCTTCGTGCACATTCACTAAAAGTAGAGTCATATATCGATCTATCTGTATCAGGTGGATTACTTGATTTCAGGTCGAACACTACTACAGCAGCTGTCTTAGTAAGGTTGGCAGCTTCCAAAAGACAATAACATAAATATTTAACTGACTAACTAACTTAATTAATGAATGAAGCAAGGTAGTTGGAATTAATACTTCAGTAACAATAGTAATGAATAAAGAAGTGTAGGAATAAATAAATGCATAACTGAATCACCGAAACATAAATTAACTACCAAGTAACTCCCTAATGCAAATAATGGGGTCATTGCAAGGTCATTGCAACTTTACCAAGAGATGAAACAATTACAAAATCCTAGTATGAATAAGGACAATTTGGCCTCACGATCATTAATCATTTACCACATATTTTCTTTCTTTACCAAACAAATCAGCAACATTTCATAGAGACAACTTGAGGCAATATACACGAATGAACCTTTTAAAACAACTCTCCACTCCATGTCTGTCTCCATCGTCACTACCACCTCGTCAATACCTGTGGTAAGGAGGCGGGACCGGGGACCCTGACGATCTTGTATATAGCGACGAAGGGGATCATGATCATGGAGGAGCCAGCCATGCCCCAGCCAATCACGTCAGTCCACCAAGGGAACTTCTCAGGGTCGTCAGCGGAGAGTGGCTTGTAGGCGATCAGACCGTACACAATGATCACCTGGCGGGACGCAGAGGAAGGTCAGAGTAGGAACACATGTCTGGGGTCAGGTGTGTAAAAGGGTCAGGTGTGTAGAGGAAAGGTCAGGTGTGTAGGAAGTTCAGGTGTGTAAAAGGGTCAAGGGTGTAAAGAAAAGGGTTGTGTAGAGGAAAGGTTAAGTGTATAGAGGAAAGGTCAGGTGTGTAGAGGAATGGTTAGGTGTGTAGAGGAAAGGTATGTGTATAGAGGAAAGGTCAGGTGTGTAGGGGAAAGGGTTAAATGTGTAGAGGAAAAGTCACATATATACAGGTAGAGTCAGAAGCAGGTATGTAAAGTTAAAGTCAGGTATGTATAGGGAACATTTCATCACCTAAACTAATGATAAACACCAACATAGTAAATCCCACAAAAAAGGAGACACTTAACAGAAAAACCAAACCTCATAAATCCCATTAAAAATAAATCCTCCCCTATTATTAATCCTCGTGATCTTCCAGCGATTAATCAACACAAACAATACCGAGAAAGGGAAGTAAATTTAGTTCTGATAAAAAAAAAACTTACAATAAATTTTGAGACTGAATGAGCGTAATAATTCTTCTTAATAGACAACATAAGGATGAGAATGGTGAGGGGGAGATGAGGGGGAGAAAGGGGAGATAGGGGAGTAAAGGGCAAGGGAAAGATATAGGGGAGGATGGAAGGAGGCAGAAGAGGTAGCAGGATAAAGGAGATGAAGGAGAAGAGATAAGAAAGGACTAAAGAGAAGGAGTAAGGAGTGTGAAACGATGAAGGAAATGAAGAAGGATCGAGAGATAGATGTAGATTAAGATAAATGGATGTAAGAAAGAGAATCAGACGTAAACAAAGAGAAGGGAAAATACATACCATAAGTAGTGGGAAAAATAATAAAGAATGAAACTAAGTATAGATGAAAGAAAAGGAAGGAAGGAAAGAAGGAAGAAACAAAAAAAGGGAGAGAAATAAGGAAAGGGAAGAAAAATAAATGAAGGATAGGGGATAGAAAAAAAAGGAAGAAATGTATGAATACTTGAATCAATGAATGAAACAATGAAGAACGAAATGATGTATGAAAGAAATTAATAACTGAATAAATCAATAAAAAAATGAAGAACGCAAGCATGTAGAGAAGAAAAATACAAAACACTGAATTAATGAAGGAATAAAACTATACAGGACAAATAAATATAGAGAAGGAAAACAAATAATGAAAGACGCAAGGAAAGTGAATGAATGAATGAATGAATGGATACACAAACTATGAAGGACGAATAGATACATGGAAGGAATAAAACGAATGACTAAATACATACAATAAATCAATAAAAGATGGAAGAAAAACACAGTCAATCCCACAACTCACCCCAATGAATGCTGGAGCGAAGAACTTGAGACAGGTCCTCCAGTACACGCCCGGAGCGAAGCCAATCATCTCCCGAATATCATCCCTCAGCCGGTCGATGCCTGCGGGAGGGCGAGGCATTGTTAGGCAGGCAGGTCTCCACGAGGCTTTGTTACAATACCAATAGGTCTCCGCAGGTCTCCGTTACACCTCTAGATCTCCACGACGCTCCTGCTCATGTACTTAATTCTTGAAGGTGATGTGGAAGGTTATGGTGTGTTATTGTGACTGGCTAAATGACTGACTAACTGACTGACTGACTGACTGACTGACTGACTGACTGACTGACTGACTGACTGACTGACTGACTGACTGGCTAACTGACTGATTGACTGACTGACTGACTGACTGACTGATTGATTAATTGTGTAACTAAATAATGGACTGGCTGTTTAACTATATAACTAATTGACTGACTGATTGGGTAGCTAAATGACTTACTGACTGACTAATTAACTCCATAATTGATTGACTAACTATCAGATTGATTGACTAGCTATCCACTAACTATCTGACTAACTATCTATACACCAAACCGACTGACTGACCAATTAGCAAACTGAATGCTTAATGAACTAACTAGCTAGCTACCCAACTAACACACACACACACACACACACACACACACACACACACACACACCACACACACACAGTCTCAACACTAGGTACCCAGGAGACTCCATTCATTCTAACACTTTCATTATTACAGTTCCTAGCTCTGCATTCTGCCTTTCCTCACCCTCAAAGTACTACTACCTTAAGACTGGCTACTGTGGAGAGCCTTCCCTCCTTCCCTCACCCTCACTCTCTCCCACACCTCACCCTCACGCCCACCCCACGCCCACCCCCCTTCCTCACGCCCGCTATGTATGCCGAAGGGTTCTTTTATAAACTACTTAATGACGGAGGTCTGAGGGAGGGCGCCGCCATTATTTTGCTCATATTACCCCACCAGACCTAACCCCTACCTCAGCCTCTCCCATCCCCACCCCCCCATGTGTCACTCCCTTAAACCCGCTGCGCCATTACTCTCTCTCTCTCTCTCTCTCTCTCTCTCTCTCTCTCTCTCTCTCTCTCTCTCTCTCTCCTCTCTCTCTCTCTCTTCTCTCTCTCTCTCTCTCTCTCTCTCGCTCCTCTCATCTCTCTCTCTCTCTCTCTCTCTCTCTCTCTCTCTCTCTCTCTCTCTCTCTCTCTCTCTCTCTCTCTCTTTCCACTTCCTTTTCCTCCCTTTTATTTCCGATACGAAGGAGTTCCTCAATCCTTATATTTTTGCTTGGGAGGAATGGAGGGAAGTGAGGCTTTGCTTGAAATATTACTGTTATTTTCTTCATGTCTCTTCTATTTCTCCCCTCAAGCCTGTCCTCCCTCTCCTCGCCCTCCCTATGAGCTATTGTATTATCCTTGCGTGTCCATCTCCCTGACTGAGCTGTCTTCAACACACACACACACACACACACACACACACACACACACACACACACACACACACACACACACACACACACACAGACACACACACACACACACACACACACACACACACACTCCCTTTCTAAACTCACCGTATATCCAGGACACTGCTATGGCCTCACAAAACACAGCGAACAGGATGGAGTAGCCGGCAGCGTACCGATCTAACACGGTAAACACATAGAAGCCGCCTTGGGTGCAGCACGCCAGACCAACGATGAAGTCCACGGAGAAGAGGATAGCCACGAAGACTTTACGGTTCCTGCCAATGATGGGGAACTCGTCGCTGAGGGCCGTGATCACCGCTTCTGAGCCGCCGAACTGGAAAGGGTGGTAGTAATAGTAATAGTAGTTGTAGTGATGGATGAGGTTATGTTTGGTGGTGGTGAGGTTGTGTTATAGTGTTGTGGTGTGTGAGTGATGGTTTTAGATAGGTTTTTGGTATACTTTTTTTGATTATAAAGACTTGTATTGTATTTTGTGGTTAAAAAAAATCCATTTATCTATGGAGGTGTGGTGTATATGTGAAAGTTTTGATATCTTTTTTGGTAACTTTCTAGACTTATAGTGTGTTTTGTGGTTAAAATGGTTTTGTATATACATGTTCTCTCTCTCTCTATCTATCTATCTATCTATCTATCTATCTATCTATCTATCTATCACCGTAACACACACGCACCGAGGAGTCTAAGCCCAGTGTAAGCAGCATCATGAAGAAGATGATCGCCCAGAAGGTAGAGCCTGGCATGGTGGCGATGGCTTCAGGGTACACCACAAACACCAGGCCGGGACCCTCCTCCACCACCTCGTTGATGGGCTTGCCACTCTTTTTGCTCATGTAGCCCAGTACCGAGAAGATGACGAACCCGGAGACAAAACTCGTGCAGCAGTTGATGAGGCTTGTGGCCATAGCGTCTCTGAGGTGCAAGAGTGAGTGAGGAAAGGAACAGGAAGGGAAAGAGGTGAAGGTAAGGCATAAAGGAAAGGGGTGAAGACATGGTA
>JAPQNM010000016.1:4625922-4628422 GCA_029783475.1 Metacarcinus magister
GTGATGTTGTCTAGAGCAGTTTGGGCACTTGTGGGTTACCGCCTCCTTCGCCTTGTACTGACGAGACAAGTGTTTGTCTCGTGGTGGCCGCTGCAAATGCCGCAAACGGGCGGTCTCGTGCAACTGGCTTGGTGGTGCCCAAAGCTGTGGCACCTGAAGCACCGCAGTGGCTCGAAAGTGTAGGGACGTAGGTAGTAAGTCCACCAGTTAACCAGGGACAGGTGGGAAGAAAGAGGACCTCGGACGGTAACAAGAACCTGCTGGGCTTCCTTCTTCAGGCGAGAGGTGAGACACCTGGTGGCCTCTTCTACCTGAGGGTGACGCTGAAGGAGAGAGAGAGAGAGAGGCAGCCGCAGGGGGTAACCTATAACAATGGCCTTGGTGGTGCGCATCTGCGGGTCCAGCTGGAGCAGTTTGGGAGATGGCGCTGAGCTGGTTGTAAGTGGCCTCGTCCTTGGGGAGCAGGACAGAGCTCCCGTCCTTGCCCACGAGGTTCCTCATTACAAGATTGGGAAACCCTTCTTCCAGGGCTGCTACAGCATCGTAGGTGGTAGCAAAAGTCTCCTGCTGCACCATTCGGAATGGTGAGAAGGCTGCCTGGCGGGGTGGCGGGCGTGCCATCGTGACAGAGGGACGCGGGGCAGGATGAGGGGTGGGAGAGGGATGGTGAGTGGGGGTCAAGATCGTTTCCCGACTTGGCAGAACGGGATCGAGATTTCTTGTTGACAACGGTGATGAAGCCTTCGTCATCGACTTCGGCAGAGATGGAAAAACTGAGGCAGCCTGAGCTCAGGCCGCTCAGGGTTGGCGAAGGAGCAGTCGAGGATGCGGTAGCACCATCGTCGGAGGTGGAGGCGGCATTAGTGAGGGTAACAACGAGAGCTTTGGCTGGGAGGGCAGAGGTGGTGGTTATGGGAGCGGTGGTGGTGGCTGGTGCATGGAGGCGAGCGGACTTGGGGGGTGGCAGGGTGCGGTTTGGTTGAACGGGTCGAAGCAGTACATAGCCAGAATCAGCATGGTTTGAGCAGCTACTTGAGGAGGAGGAATGTCGCTGACGCTTGGTGGCTGCCGAAGTGAAGTCCATGAGAGAGATTAGGGGAGGGGGCTGAGGGATCTGGGTGCCCCTGCGTAGGATGTGGAATGCGTGAAGCCTTCATATTCAGAAACCTAACTCCCTACCAAACGAGACCGCATGAGCGGAACCACAGCTAGCCATAGGGGGGGAGAGGAGATAAACACAAAAACGGAGTAAACCCGGCATTGCCCTACAGCGGCGGGAGGGCTATACTGGCCGCCCTTTAGTGGGCGTCACACTAGCCCCGCCAATGCCCCTTACGGGTATTAAACCTAGCTTATCAGCGTCCCTATGCCCCTATAAGCAACCCTAAGGGTCCCCCTCATGGAGTGGCCTACGCCTCCACTCCTTCAGGATTCACCGTCGGGTGTGTCAAGGGTCTCTAAGGGCAAATCGGAATGCTCAGGTCAACACCAGCAGAAAAACAACCCTACGGGTGAAGGTGTCTACTGCTTAGCAAGGTGAAATCGGAGCGGAATATACATGTCTTGTCAGTGTGGCGGCTGGCGGCCGAGTCCGGCGGCTGGCAAGCGAATCCTATAGTTGCTGAATTAGTTGGAAAGCTTGTTGATAAAGGACAGTGTTCCCAATTCTGGTTACAAACATCACCAGTAGATGGCGGGAACACATCCCTGGTGTTTACTTAATCAGCCCTGACTTCCGTGTTTGAGAAGTAATTCCCACACAGTCTAACGTCATCACACCTGAACAGTCATAGTGATGGGCAGGTAAAGTGGTAACACAAAGGGGGACGCACACAACAGGTGGTTACGAGCCAATGGCGTAATTGATCTACGGGTTGTTTGAAGGTGGGTGGATGAGGGTTGGGGAAGGGGCCCTGGAAAGTGATAGCAAGGGTTTCTTAAGGTGACAACATTAGTAGGGCAAGAAAACATCAGGTGACAGCCACACCTCAGCCCATTTAAGGCAGTTGTGGTGGTGGTGACTGGGGCCAACGTTACAAGTTAACTATTATTGTTAAGGTGTACCCGAGGCAGGATTGAAAAGTCATCGTGCGGAAGACAAAGGATACATAAATCTTGGCGGCGCTGCAATCACGAATGCATGACGTTTAAGCCCGTCTCCATGATACATTGGTATGTCAGCTATCAAAAAAATGTAACTATCAGTTATCATAATTCAACATAATACTTCATTATATTCTACATCTAACGTTTTACCCTCACAACGATATTCATTAACATAACAATTGCAGCACAGTAACATTTCCACTAGGCAATTAGAAAATATAGTGATAGTTTTGTGGCTGTCATCTTACTTCCTAGCAAACACTAACCATGCCTCGGAGCGTGCAAGTGATGTTAGAAGGCAGTGTTTGGTTTCTATCGTAAATGCTAAGGTCTGCTTAGTAATATTCGCTATAAAAGAACACGTCACGGCGTGCATGCTTGGTATCAACGAACA
>JAPQNM010000016.1:4630922-4635922 GCA_029783475.1 Metacarcinus magister
AATATGGAGGGAGGTGGAGGGAGAAATATTGCCCCAAGAGACACACCCCAGTAATATCTATCCTCTTCCCTTCTTTCCTCCACCCCCCAATAGCCCCCCCCCCACCCCCTCTCATCACCCTCCAATCAAAAACTTGCACATTATTAAGCCCGATTCTGATTGGTTCCAGGTTCAGTTAATTACCTACGTCCTTTTTTTCCCTTTCTCTCTCATACATTTTTTTTTCCCTTTTTACTTTTGTATCTTTAAGTTGATGGATGTTTTTTTTTTAATTTTATTTTTAACGATTCTCTTTAAGTCATGTTCTTTATATATTGTTTTCTGTTTTCTGTTTTTTTTGTTTTTTTTTGTTATGTTTAATGGAGTTATTTTTTATACAATTACTTTATATTTTCCTATTGATACTAATTTTTTCAATATACTCTTTTGTTTTATTTTTGTTTAAATTTCTTCGTCCTGCTTTGTCTCTTTCTTTCATTTTAAAATTTACTTTCTTTTCCCGTCTGGCTATTTCTTTCCCCTTTTAGTATATAATAAATTCTAACTATTATATACATGCAATCTTTCTCTCTTTCTTCCTCTCTCATTCTTTCATTTCCATTCCTCTTCCTCCTTCTCCTCCGTCTTTATTTCTTCCTGTTATCCTCTCCCTCCCCCCCATAATCCCCCTCAACCAATTAGCAATGACTGAGAGACATCGCTTATGCCCCTCCCTTCTTCCCCTACCTCCCCTGTTTCCTCCGATCTCTTCCCTCCCTCCCTCCCTCGTGTTTCCTCTCTTCCACCCCACCTCTTCCCTGACCTCCCTTCAGCTGACTTTCTGCCTCTCCCCCTCCTCCTCCCCTTCCTCCTCCCCTCCTCCTCCTCCTCCCCTAATGCCTCGATCTGATTTACAATCCTCCTCTCCCTGAGTCCGGTTTAGCGAGGGGGAGGAGAGGGAGTCCGGATTATCGAACAAGGTCGAGCTAGAACTTGCGACGGGAGTCCGTATTAGAGAGAGAGAGAGAGAGAGAGAGAGAGAGAGGAGAGAGAGAGAGAGAGAGAGAGAGAGAGAGAGAGAGAGAGAGAGAGAGAGAGAGAGAGAGAGAGAGAGAGAGAGAGAGAGAGAGGAGAGGAGAGAGAGAGAGAGAGAGAGAGAGAGAGAGAGAGGAGAGAGAGAGAGAGAGAGAGAGAGAGAGAGAGAGAGAGAGATAACGGATACAGCCAATGAAGTTTACGCCTAAATTGAGTTCGTTTGAGCGAGCAGAGGACGAAATGACAAGAAGAAGACCAACGCGCGAAAGAACCAAGGCAGAAAATTACAGTTGTCGCCTAATTAATGGGGGAAAATTAATAAAAGTGGATTAAAATGAGCGAAAAGAAGTGGAGCATGAGATTATTAATTGCAATGTGATTTGATTAACGTAAATAACAATGCAGTGGACCCCTGAAATTAGTTTGGGTGGTAGTACTTAGTAGTAGTAGTAGTAGTACTTAGTAGTAGTAGTAGTAGTAGTAGTAGTAGTAGTAGTAGTAGTAGTAGTAGTAGTAGTAGTAGTAAGAAAATAACAATGACACTACCAATGTAATCAAACTTTTGACAACAAAGACAACAATTTTTACTTTCACAACAAATATTTACATCTCTATCAAACTACAAAGAACAAAAACACAAGTAATCTCTCTCTCTCTCTCTCTCTCTCTCTCTCTCTCTCTCTCTCTCTCTCTCTCTCTCTCTCTCTCTCTCTCTCTCTCTCTCTCTCTCTCTCTCTCTCTCTCTCTCTCTGTCTCTCACCTCGGCCACCCAGATCTTGGAGAAGTCAGGCTTGAGGTAGTACCGTATCCCTTCCGAGGCGCCCGGCAGCGTCACGCCCCTGATCAGGAGGATGAACAGGACCACGTAGGGGAACACCGCTGTGAACCACACCACCTGCGGGAAGCACACCTGTTAATGGAGGTATGGGCAGGTATGCAGGTGTTATACAGATGGGTACGTGTTACTGAGGCCTGTGTGTGGTGATGGTATGTGTGTTATTGCAGGTATGAACATGTGTTTTGGAAAGATATCTGAGTTTTCTTGGTGGAATAGACAGGTGTTATGGAAGGTTGTGTGTTAAAGGCGTTCACTACCTGTTAACTGAACAAAAAAATCTATTGATATGCTTTTAATAAAGTGTTTTATAAATTTATTATCATTATTCTTTTTTTACAGATAAGGGAGGTAGAAAAATAAGTGTTTATAAAAAGAGTCTTAAAGGGTTGATATATTCACTCATGGAGGTGTTTTCATACATGTTACAGAGACGATGTGGGATGTAGTGTTTTTTTTTCTTTTTTTTTTTCGTGTACCGTGTTTGTTTAAGAGGACATGCCTGATGTAATGGTTATGAGGTAGTAAAAAGTATTGGATTCATCATAAATTCTTTCACAAGAGTGGTATAAATGTTAATAGATGTTTGGATTCCACTACTGAGGCCACAGGTGTTACATATGTGCTTTGAGAGGGAAGAGTGGCATCCTTCCTTCCACGGTGGTATTACATCTATCATATCTGCGACGCCCTTGGTGATGCTACCCTCCAGAGGACACACCTGTGATTGCTACTGAGGGGAAAACACCTGTCATGGGACTAAATCTTAAACTGGCACGTCCTCTGTCAAGAAAAGTTGCTAATAGGAGAAGGAGGAGGAGGAGGAGGAGGAGGAGGAGGAGAGGAGGAGGGGGAGGAGGAGGAAGAGTAGGAGTGTTAATGGTGTACAAGGCCACACGTGCTTGCTGTCCCTCCTCCCCCTCCCCTTCACCCTTGCAGCATCCAGGAGGAGGAGGGGGAGGAGGTGGGGGGAGGAGGAGGAGGAGGAGGAGGAGGAGGAGGAGGAGGAGGAGGAGGAGGAGGAGGAGGAGGAGGAGGAGAGAGGAGGAAAAGGAGGAGGAGGAGGAGGAGGAGGAGGAAGAGGAGGAGGAGGAGGAGGAGGACAGTCATAATGGTTCTGTTAAACCTTAAAATAACCTTGTGTGTGTGTGTGTGTGTGTGTGTGTGTGTGTGTGTGTGTGTGTGTGTGTGTGTGTGTGTGTGTGTGTGTGTGTGTGTGTGTGTGTGTGTGTGTGTGTGTGTGTGTGTGCGCGCGCGCCATAATGACAGCTTAACACAATTACCTGAGGGACATAAGTGATCTAAGCGACAGGTTACACCGCGTCACCTGCTGCTCCTCTTTCCTTTCCTTCCCTTCCCCTTTCTTTCCCTTTTGCTACTCCTTTCTTTTTCCTTTTATTCCCCTTTGCTACTCCCTTATAAATCCCTCTCTTTTTCTATATCATTATAATCTCCAAATTACATCTCACCCTTTATAACCTCCCTTTAGTCTCCTTTTATCACCCACCTCAGTTAATCCCTTTCATTCCTCCCACAACCCCACTTTTAATCTCTTATTTAATATACCTTATAACAAAATCTCTCCTCATTCTTTCACATCACTTCAATACTGACTCCTCTGCCTCTCTTCCTCCGCTTCTCTAATGGAAACAAAATACCCCTCCATTAGTCTTTGCCTCCTCCCTGTATCCCTCTCCACCTCTGCGGTCTCCTCCCTCCCCTCATCTGCCCTCCCCATCCCCTTCCCTGCCCGTCAATCTTCGTGTTGGTAATGCAGGTCAGTGCCTCAACCTCTTGATGTCACCTCATGGATCCCTTCTATTATTTTTTCTTGCAGAGGAGGAAATGGTGGGGTTCTAGGGAGGGATGGAGGGATGGAAGGATGGTGGGATGGAGGGAAGATAAAGAAAGAGAGATGGTATGGTTAGGGATAAATGATGTGTAATGTTTTGTGTGTGTGTGTGTGTGTGTGTGTGTGTGTGTGTGTGTGTGTGTGTGTGTGTGTGTGTGTGTGTGTGTGTGTGTGTGTGTGTGTGTGTGTGTGTGCGTGCGCGTCACTATTACTGTTCTAACATACATACATTTCTCAGCACGATACTAGATCTCACAAATAGCGACCACAAGAGGAGTTAACAATATGAAATTATCTACTGATCCTTCCTTATGACGGTCTAGAAACACCTGCGTCATGACTGAACAAGATAGTGTGGAGTCTCATGGAAGGGGAGACCTAATAGAAGTTTTCAAAATGATTCGTGGTTTCGATAACGTCAATATAAGCGATTACGTAATTGTTGATCGGGAAAGAATCACAAGAAACAATGGATTCAAAAGTAATGGTCAGAGTAAAGCCTTCAGATCGGAAGAATCTAAACACTTTTTCTTCAATAGAATAGTTAATGTATGGAACTCTCTCCCAGCACAGGTAGTCAACAGTAATACGATTGAAACTTTTAAAGCTAAACTCGATAAGTACTTGACGACAAAACCTAACCTAACTTATTACCCGCTTCGTTAATAAATAATTAAATTTTTTTTTTTTTTTTTTATATTTATTTATTTATTTATTTTTATTTAAAATTTTTTTTTTTTAGTGATAGATAGCCTTTTTCTTTCTTTTTCACACTATACTATCAAATTTCCTGCGCAGTTTTTATTACTACTACTGCGCAGGTGTTTCTTTAACCACTTTTTTTTTCCTGCCGGCGTTTGCCGGAGGGAGAGGTGGGTGGGGAGGAGCCTTCCACTTTACTATCCTTTACCTCAGACTTGTAGAGACTATAGAAGTAGAGTAGCTACACAGGCAACCTTGTAAGGCCCACCAGGGCTGTTGTTGCCTGTTATTCCTTTGTATCCTTTGTATCCTTTGTAAGGGCGCTGGTTAAGCCTCCCAATAGATGCCTCCCACTGCCTGTGCATTCGTCTTTCAGCAGAACCTGACATTCAAGGCCACCCTCAACCCAGCACAGTCTTAGAGTTCGTCCTCCATACAAACAATACTGTAATCTATTGTGAGATGCTTCAGGATCCTTAAGTCTCCGTCACTATTGCCTTGCCATGTCATCTCAGTGCTCGATGTGTATCTCTCGAGGAGCGTGGCAAGCTGATGTGCTTCTGTGTGCCTTGAAGGATACGCAGCACATGGGTTAAG